>JARJRE010000254.1:0-56965 GCA_030783385.1 Akanthomyces dipterigenus | reverse complement strand
GGGGGGGGCGCTAAAAAGAGGCTGAAGAGGAGCAACGGCAAAGGGGTCCGAAATACGACGAGATACAGACCGTAAACCCGGGACAAGTACATTTTATCAGTTGGTTCTTGAATGATTGACGAGGCGGAGCGGTCCACAGACTTTAACACCCGATGGAGCCTTTGGAGCATGATGAGATGCGGCTGAACGGCAAAGTGATTTATCTTCTTTGCCTTCTGGAAAGTCGCAAAGCAATTTCAAACCTGTGCATATTCCTACTCGAGAGCCGATTGCCATTGTAAGAAGAGCCCCTGCGACCTTCTTTCTCTGACGACGCCTCCGTCTACCGAGACAGAGGTTGTATACGGCGTATTTCCGAGAGCTCGTCGACGAACCCACGCACACAAGCACTGCAACCTCTTCTTCTTCTACCTCCTTTGTACAAAGACAATTATGACCTCGAATAGACCTCGTGGCGCTCAATCAGTACCTTCAACGTCGTCCAAAACGTCATCGTCATCGTCGTCGTCGTCGTCAAACTCTAGCTCCGTCACGGTAGGCGACTCGCTGCACCTCCTCTACAAGGAGCTATCCTCGGTCGAGGACCGCGAACCGGCGCCACCAGGCAATACAGAGGGCGAGACGAATCATGGTTCAATACTCTGTGGTGTGTGCTCTCTCTCTTTTTCTCTGTCCTTCTATAAGCGACGAATTTCGTAGAGATTTTTTTTTTTTTTGGTTTGGCTAATCCGGCGGGCGACAAAGACCCTAGGGCGACGACATCGGGCAACACGGCGACCAATGTCATGATTGTCAAGACGATACGCGCCGCGATGGCTGAGATGCGACGGCCTTGACATTCTTTTTCCCGCTCAACGTGCATATACCCATTGGGTCATTCTCCCGCCTCGCAGACGGTAGAGCAACGACACAACTGTTCAGCGTTGACGCTGCCGGACCCTCAGTATTGCTGGGCGCAAGTTCAGCCTCAGCGGCTGCAGGGGTCCATGAAATGAATCCAGGTGCGCGTGCCCTGCCTGTCGCCACGAGGTGTCTCGCTGCCGCCTGTCGGGGACCCCGGCCGGAGCGAATTTTGTCGGCGCCGAAGAGACTGGCTGACACGTGGGAGACGCCGCATTACCTCTCCTGGCAGTGATTCATCTCTTCACTAATGTTTTTTTTTTCTTTTTTTTTCTTTTTTTCACAAAGATATGTCCATTGCGAAAGTACAAATTCTTCGGACCACGAGGCGTTCAGCTGGGACGCCACGCTAGTCCATCTTTTCCTGATATTCGTCCGAGTTGAGCATCTTCTCTTTGTCCAGGCCCCACCATCCCCAACGTCCCCCTCTCCACTTGATAATAAGCCAGGCCCAAATACTTTTTTTCTTCCTCGTTCCCTTTTCCTTCCATCCATTCTCTCCTCCTCGTCCCTGCATCTTTGCTACTGGGATTTTCTTGTGATTTCTGACTCACTGCCTTGATCAACAACTCTAGGCTGCAGTCAACAGCCACACCAGCTCACAGCCGCCGGCATCCCTGGCCGCTGCAAACGGCAAACCTCCAACCATCACCACACGACAAAGGCTCATGTCGGCATCCACCGTCGCCAGCCCTCTTCTCTACACACATACGCCGGCGCATCACCGCATGTGCCCGCTTCGGTCATAAGAACCCCAGCAGGCGACTTGAAAGTCTTTGCGCTCTGCTGCAGATAAATTTATTCCGTCTTGTACATTCGGATAAAGACTTATTTTGCGACAAAATATCAAAAGAGCCATCACATACCCGTGCTGTCACCTGTAAGTAAGCCTTTCCTTATTTATTAGGTACCTATGCATGTCATTTTGCATGCAGCCACAACCGCAATGGTACCAAGTTTCCTTCCTGGGTAAACAGCTGACACGCCCCCGGCAGAGGTGCTAGTCGAATGCCCGCAACGGAACCCTCGTTCCTGAACCGCCTCGCAGACGCTCTCTTCCGCACCGAAGCCACCGCGGCCCACGACGCCTACCTGTACCAGCCTCTCCACGGAGACGAGGAACCAGCAGCCTCTTCCGCCTCTTCAGCCGCCGCGGCAGCGCACGCCTCCAGCATGCACGCCTCCAGCGACGAGGCCACCAAGGCCGCGCCCGTCACCACCACCACCCCGGCCGCCGACGACTACCAGGCCACCCACCTGCAGCAGCTCGAGTCCTCCCCCCGCGGCCTCGACGACTCCGTCACGCAGGGCCTGCACATTCTCGACAAGCAGTCGGCGCACTGGTGGTCCTACTTCACCACGCCCGACTTTTGGATCGTCGTCGCCATCGGCCAGGTCCTCGCCCTCTGCATCACCGCCACCAACACCTTTACCACCTTTCTCGCCCACGCAAACACCAACATTCCCGCTTTCCAGACCGTCTTCAACTACATCCTGCTCTTCCTCGTCTACATGACCATCTTCCTCGTCCGCGACGGGCCCGGCGCCTTTTGGCGCGCCGCCCGCACGGACGGCTGGCGCTACCTCATCATGGCCTTTCTCGACGTCGAGGGCAACTACTTTACCGTGCTCGCCTACCGCTACACCAACATCCTCTCGGCGCAGCTCATCAACTTTTGGTCCATTGTCTGCGTCGTCCTCATTTCTTTTTTTCTGCTCCGCGTCCGGTACAAGCCGTTTCAGATTGCCGGCATCCTCGTCTGCTGCGGCGGCATGGGCATCCTGCTCGCGAGTGACCACATGACCGCCAGCGGCGACGGCGACGGCACCACCGCCGGTGGCCGCCTCAAGGGCGACCTCTTTGCCCTGCTCGGCGCCACCCTCTACGGCACCAGCAACGTCTTTGAGGAGTGGCTCGTCTCCAAGGCCCCCATGCACCACGTCCTCGCCTTCATCGGCCTCTTTGGCATGCTCATCAACGGCGTCCAGGCCGCCATCTTTGACCGCGCCTCCTTCCACAACGCCCACTGGGACTCGCACGTCGCCGGCTGGCTCGTCGGCTACACGCTCTGCCTCTTCCTCTTCTACACGCTCGCCCCGCTCATCCTGCGCATGGGCTCCGCCGCCTTTTTCGACATTTCGCTCCTCACGGCCAACTTTTGGGGCGTCATCATCGGCATCCGCGTCTTTGGCCTCAAGATTCACTTTCTCTACCCCATTGCCTTTGTCTGCATCATCCTCGGCCTCGTCACCTACTTTCTCGCCGGCAGCCTCCTCGGCGACTCGCGCAAGCCCTGGCTCGGCGAGAACCAGGAGGGCGGCGTCGCCGGCCTCGGCACCGCCAAGCTGCGCGCCATCAACGCCGCGCGCATCGCCCAGCAAGAGGCCGAGCATGGCCACGTCGCGCCCGACGAGTCCCCGGCCGCGGCCGGTGTCGGCGGCGCGGGCTTCACGGCGCGGGCCAGAGCAAATATGCAGCGGCTGTGGAAAAAGGAAGCCATCTAGAATGTATGCGACAAGTGTATGTTCTTTAGTGGTTTTCTTCTCTTTGGTATACTGTCATGAGTATTGAACAAACTTGGATATATCTTTTACAACCGTGTATAGATGCACAGAGACATGGTTCTGCATAGCGCTGAATTGTGGTTGTCACACACCGTCCTTGACTACCTGGCTAATTATATACTAAACCACCATTCATCTAAGAGAAATGCAATGTTACCATGTTTGAAATTTACCATCTGCAATGTTTATATCAGCAACACATCTTACTATACCTGACTCCAATCGACAACTGCGTGATTCCACATGTTACCGATGTTCCCTCCCCGCCGATCAATCACTGTTTATCTTTGCCCTGCGATGATGCTAACGGATACCTACGAGTCCATCCAGGATAAAACGGATACTCGTCGAGGGTTCGGGGAGCCCAGCCCGCCGTCACCATCCCCTGCGCCACCTGATGCCGCTCATACATTTCCAAGGCGGGCCTGACCGCATTCTCCACGTGGCCGACACCCTTGTATCTCATGATGCTCTCCTTGCCCTCGCTCAGAATCTTGAGAAGCAGCGAGGGGATGTAGGGCTCTCCCTGGAACTCCGAGACGGGCGTGAACAGGGCCTTGAAGTTGAAGACGATTGCCCCGGAGAGTGGGAGCCGGCGCAGAGTCTGCCAGTCCACGCGCAGGTAGACGTCGTCCACGTCGACATTCGGGCTTGGCACGTCTCGGCCGCCAAAGTCTGGATGGGTCGCGGGTAGGAAAAGCGGCTGGCCAATCTCCAACCCCCAGGACGCGCGTTGAATCGGAGCCGCCGTTGGCATTTTCGAAAAGAACCTAAACTCGATCCCCATTAGCTATTCATCCGCCCTTTTTTTTTTTGCTAGAAATTTGCAGAAGCTCATGTACCGGTCCACACTCGGCTCCAGTCTCTCCTTGTAATCAGGCACTGGCTGGTGTATCTCGGCGACGCCTTTCCCCATCTTCTCCCGCAGCGTCCAGCCAATCGTGGAACAGACCACGCCCGCGCGGAGGCAGTAGCGACCAGTCTTTTCATCCCGTAGCATAATGGCAAAGTCCTCGGGGACGTTGTCGAGAATGACCTCTAGCGGCTCCGCGGCTGCCAGGTCACACGTTGTGTCGAGTATGTGGTTGACAAGGGTCATGTTTCTGCGTTCAAAGAGCTGCGGGTAGCGGGCGCAGAGAAACTGCACAGTCATCTCCATGAGCTCCCGGCACGCGAGCTCCGATCCAGGCAGCGAGTGCATAATGTCCTGGCCATGCGCGGCAAACAAGCCTCGTCTTTGGACGATTCGTTCCCGATAGCTGCGTTCGAGCTCGATCCAGTAGTCGGGGTCCATCTTCTGCAGCGCTTCAACGTCTTGTTAGCCGACAGCAAGAATCGCACGCAATTGAAAGCTCGCAGCCATTTTTTTTTAAAAAAAAAAAAACTTGCAACTTGCCCATGGTCTGGAAATAAGGCCACCGGAATGGCCTGTACGGTCTCGGCACGGCGGTGTCCAGATCGAATCCGCTCGCGGCCCTTGGCAGCGGAACCCCGGAAAGTTTTGCATAGTCGGGAAAGCTACCAAGTGACCGGACCTCGTCCACAGAGAAGCCGCTGAATACGCGCAAGCTTGGATTGGAGAGACGGTAGTCGGCGCCCATCGCCAAGAGCTGCGAAGCGGTGCGCTCGGTCGTCTTGGGGTCTGGCAGCGCGCGCGAGCTGTCGACGCAACTGTCGCGCTGGAGGGGCGGAAACACGTTTACAAGATCATTTCTCAAATCTTGTCTCGAGCCTGGTCTTCTCGAGCTACGCCATGACTGGCACCAGGCAGCAGCAGAGGCCGAGACGTTGGGTCTACCGGCCAGACCATGAATCAACCACGCAAGGCCAGCCGCGCAGAGAATCGTGGCGCAAAGCGCATATATATCGCCATAATCGCTCATGGGTAGCATAGCACGCGCTAAATATAGTCAGCTATGGTATGTAGCGAAAAAAATGTTGTTCGCCAAGCTGAGGAAACGAAAATCCTGGCGGCAGTGATACAGAGTATGCCTCGCTTTTGTAACGAGGTGCTGTATCTCAAAGGTGGTCCTTGGTAGCGCTTACGAGGGCCAAGCCGCTGCTATGGGTGGATTCTGCAAGAATATAGCAAGACCGAGTACTCTGTATCAATATTTGCCCGGTATGGTTACTTGGGTAGAATTATCGCTGGCCGCTCCCGGCGACGTCCTGGTCGGCTGCAGATATATGCATCTCCTACCCCGCCCACGTGACAGACTGCTCCCAAATCGCCGTCGTTGCTGCATCATGGCCTCATTTCGGGCTGCCTGACAAGGGCAGTAGTAAAGCCGACAAGTTCTACGTGCCTCGTGGCATTTGGCTGTCATGGACCAGCCTTGGTCAGTGGATGGAGGCTTGGTCCACTATAGACTCTGGGACGTTAGTCTCCGTGGAATACGCCGATGACAAGGACTAGACATAAAGAAGCAGGCTGTGTTTTGTACTGTACTAGCAACAGTCCACTGTATAATTGTTAGTTTGCCTCGACATAAGATCAGGGGTGTGGTTATAGCACAACGATTCTGTCGACTATCGACAGTGTCGCGAACCAAACGCGGGATTGTCCTAACCTAATGCTGGCTCTCACTGAGCTACAGCAGTTTAACAAAGTCATTGCCTAACAGGTCTTGAAATTAAAATAGTATAATATACTAGAAATAATAGAATAATTTCTCCTCTAAATGAGAGAATATCAACAATATGCTCGCTTTCTTGTCCAATCGTCATCGCAATCATGATTTGTATATATGTTCTGTACATGTTACTTGGCTGTCTCCTGCAAGAGTCGCTTCTCATTCACGAGCATCAGCGTCTTGTCTTCAAGCCCTTCCGTGACCAGCCTGTCGTCAAGCAGAAACTTCTCCCGCAGGCCCGGGTCAACCGGACCATGTGAGTGGCTGACGGCTCTGGGTGTAGCAGGCTCATCATAGTCGTTGGGCCACAGGATCCTTCGCGCCTCCTCGTCCGTCATCGGCGCCTCGTAGAGGTCCTCCTCGTCTTCCGTGTCCGGTGGTCCGCCCTGTTGCGCGGAAGCCAGGCTCGACAGCACGGAGTTGACCATGTCCCTGGCTTGCAGCAATGGTACGCTGTGAGCCTCGTGGCATGGCTCCGCGGGCGTGGCCGCCATGGGCATCTCGTCACTTTCGAAATCACTGTCCGACTCTGTAGTACGTCCGTCATCATCGCTGTCCAGCGTTGCCGAGTCTGTCCTGTCGTCAATCATGCGATCTTTCAAAAGATCCGACTCTGATTTTCGAATCTTGTCCTCGGCATTGTTGATCGTCAGCGGCACGCGGTGTATCAGCGAGCCACTACGAATCTTGCCCACACGGAGAATGTTGCGCATCAACAGCAGCTCATAAGTCTTGTACGTCTCATAAAAAGCACGGTTGACGCGAGCTGCCGCGTGAAGATCCGCAAGATCGGTAATTTCCCCCATGATCTGTAGCAAGACACTTTCTGGGAATTCGGCTGCGACAGTGTAGCCGTCGTTTGGTGCGGCCATGCGGCCGAGTCCCGTAGCGACCTGCGACTGCGGCTCTGACATGGCATGCTTGGACAGAGCCCATCCGTGGCTCTTCCCGCTAATGTCAAAAAGAGTCAGGCCGGTCACGCTATTGTAGATGTCTGCAATCGCGGTTCGAAACGATGGGATTGGATCGCAGACACCACCGCGATGGACGGGGGCAGGAGGGCTGGGCAGCAGTCGCAGCAGGTCCACGATTTGAGCCAAGCTCTTGGCCGCAGACGGCACTTCTAGCTCTCCCGTTAGAGCTTTGGACTGCATGACGGTGGGAAGCATATTCATGTTGTTGAACACCATCATGAGCCAGCCGAGATTAGTAGCGTCGCACCAGTGGCTTCCTTTCGGGCACCTCGGTGTCGTTGTGAGAGCCAGTGTGGGGTTCTGCGGTGCAATGGTGCCCAAACTTCCCCAAATAGTCGGAGGCGGCTCTTCCGTTTCTGTAGCGACCGTCGGTTCGCTCGTCGGAGGTTTTGTATATTCTTGCAGCGCCGCTGTACAACAACTGTGAAGCTGCGCAATCTTGGCGGATCGCACAGCCCAGATTTTGTCCCTTATCTTCTGGGGCCACGGTTTGCTTTGTAGGTCCTTCTCGTCTACTAAATGTAAGATGGCGCTCTTGGACATCCTGGTGAACAAGCCGCGTGAGCCGAATGCGTAACTTATGATGAGAAGTCCGTCCGGCATATCGTCCGCGCCACGATGCATCCACTGGGGCAGCCATCTGTGCTCCACCATCAATTCCAGAGGCGAGGTACTCTTATATCGGATTGAGCATTCCGCAATGGCGACAAATTGGTCAAAGCTAATGTCTCGCGGTACATTCTCGTTGTGCATGTGCGCTGCGTGCAAGAGAATCTCGAGACATCTCAGGCTGTTTGTTTCTCGTTGCGGCATGCGATATAACCAGGTTTCTGCGTCATCCTTGCAGTAGTATTTGGAAGGGGGCAAAGGTAGTTGCGCCGTTATGTCTTCGGCCTCGTGCAGATGAAGGCTGCTCGCATGACCGGAGAACATGCGTGCAAAAATTGGCGATGTCTCAGCCAGCATGTAGGAGGACACACGAAATCGCAGAACAGGATCGTCGGGCGAGCAGCCCGCATGGGCATTTATAAACTCCAAGACTGCATCGCCGCGCTCCGATATGGGAAATTCTATGACTTCTCGCGACGGTGCGATTCCTGATTCAGCGGCCTGAACAATTTGTCGGACGTCATTCAATTCCTGTTTTGCCTTTTCATAGTTTCTAAATCTGATTTCGTATTTAGGAAACTAGATGATGTCAGTCTCGTCGAAAAGAACGCAATGCGACGGCAAGACTCACGAATTGGGGGTCGGGGGCAAGCACCCTCGTCACAGACGCGTTGCGCATGCGTGTGACAGCATCTCGTCGGAACCTTTTGTTGTGAAATAGAGACTCAATCATCTCATGCGTCGCGTCCTTTTCGTAAGCTTTGTATGTATCTGCCAAGCTCGTTCTGAATGCCTCATTAAGCGCTTCCACGCAGGCCTTCCAGTCACGGATCGGGCCCATCCAGAGTTCGGTGCCGTGTATCCCGAATTTAGTGCCTCCGTTGGCCGAAACGGCCTCGGTCAGGCTCTTTGCGCTAAAGGAGCTGCGGTGGTCGAGCATGCCGGGGCTGCGCGGCGCGTCCGTGTAAGAATCTTGGCGCAGGAGGGTTTCGCTGGCGCTGGGAGTGACGCGGAGAGGCTTGATCTCGTCCTGCATGATGGAGAGACAAAGCGCGTTACATCGTTCCTTGACTTTGAGAAATTCCTTGTACGCCTGATCGACGTGGCTCGGTGAAGAGGGTGCGGCGCGCATGCGCTGGACGAGGGATTGCAGTTCGCGGCCATGGCTCTCGGGTTCGTGGAACGAGGTGGAGTCGCTCTGTCGCAGAGTGTATGTATCGGCAAGATCGGATTCGCTGAGTATCGTGCTGGGTTTGTTGTGCTGCTGTATATTAGCAATGAGACGTTCCAAAGACGGATCAAGCGCTCCGCCTCGGTCCGCCGCGATGCGTCGCATTGTGCCGGGTGGTTCTGTGGGCACATACTGATGATGGGTAGGGAAAATCCTTGACAGAGCCTTTACGCCGGATGAGGGCTGAAAAGGAACCAAGACGCGAGGATTTGGAAGGCAGCGGCGTCGACGGGCCGCCGCTGTCGCTATTTGTCCTAGGCTTCGTCATGGCAGACGACCCGCGCCTCCGAGGCCAAACGTGTCTAGCAAGGTTGGTCTGGGCTGTCGCAGGCGCTCAGTGCAGCGGTGGATTGCATCGATGCTCAGCATGCGAGGAAAAGAGCATGATTTGATATCCTTGCGCTGTAGAGAGAGAGGAAGAAAGGTGAAGCAAGGCGGAAAGAGACCAGCAGCAGCGCATCCGAACTGGATGGACAAGAGAATGGGGTTGGCGTCAGCCCTCGCTCTTGGCGGGCGACTCGCCACAACCGTAGCCCGGTGCTGTCGGTGGTGTGGCTGGCCCAGGCACGCCGAGGGTACATGTGGCTTCTCAGCAGGGAAGAAAGGTTCTTTGCTGCCTTGTTCAACGTGTTGCTTTGCGATTCTACTTTTTTTTCCAGGGTCCAACACACAACTGTAACAATGTCGCAGCGGGGAGAGTGACAGGTGGGATAAAAAGGAAGAAGGGGTTGCAACGGAGATCGACAGCAGAGAGAGGTTGCGTGGAATCGGGGTCAACGACGAGGCTAACAGGACCTGGTCAAAGTAAAAAAGGTGGTGCGACTCAAACCTGCGCCCCACTGCGCAAACGGCATGAGATGAACCGTCTTCGGGCGGGCGCGCAATGGTGCACCTGCAGATGGCAGGATAAAGGGTCGAGCGAGTGCAAGGCGGCATTCGGATAATCAAGAGGGGGGAAGTGATGATTCTTGTAAAGCCGATGATTGACGAGGCGCCTAAGCGATAAGCCGACCGAAAATGTGATGCGAGGTCAGAGTCGGAGTTTTGTGGAGGACAAGAAAACGGGGGGCGAGGCAGAGACGTAGAGAAGAGTGTGGGGGAGGAGGCAGCCACAGGGCTTGCAGCTCAGCTGGCAGCCTGGCACAACAGCCATGGGTGCCATGAAAGAGAAAGGCCTCGGGTGTTAACCGTGTTATTGGGTTGAGCAGCTGGCCTGACACCTCCTAGCACTTCAACATCGGCTGCCGTTAACATAGGCGACAACTGGCCAACCAAATGCTGTGGACCGACCGCAACTCCTGGGAGTTGCTTGAAATGCGGGGAGGGGCAGGCATTCGCTGGCTGAATGCTGTACCATGAACCATCACTTACCTAGATACAGATGACCCCAACGAGGCAATGGAAAAAGCCCAAAAGGTAAATGCATTTAGGCAGGCACCATTCTCGGTACTTCACACTGTAAATTAGCCTGTGATGATGCCTAGGTATCTGACTAGTTAGTGAGCGCCACACACCCAGATGCTCCGTTTCCTCTCGCAGCAACACATCGAGCGCTCGCCCCATCAGCCGCCTCAGCCTCACCCCCTCGCACAATACATAGTACACACATGACCGAGCCACCTCAAGCCAGCCTCTTGCAGGGCAGGGTTTCTCTCTTCTCTCCTGCTTCCTCTTTGCTGCTGCCTAACGACACAAATTGCTTCGCTGTAATTACCCTCTCTCCCATCTATGCAGTCCGACAGGGCTGCGTCCCAATGTCGCAGCCTGCAATACGATGCCAGCTGCGCCATCCCGGCATCCGCTTGTCGATCGGCCCACCTCACTCCACCGCCATTCACGATGGACTCATTGCCGACTTTTCTCCTACTCGCTCACTCTTCTCGCATGTACCGCACTCACGTACACCACACCACAGTCGCTTTTGGATCAATGTTTCATGTTTCTGCTGCTTCGTATCCCTGCTACAGGTTTCCCCTTTTGTGCAAATATCCTTCTATACCGCTCTGCACTCGCCACGTGTAAACAAACCCTTTAGTCGCTCGTGAGTCGCCTCGGCCAATGCCTGTACCTTCATGTTCGCTTCGTCATCTTCTTCGCCAAAAGTGGTCTCAATAACAAACGCCTGTTTCCCATGTAACTGAGCGCCAGTTCCTCTGCTAATCCCCCAGCTTCCTCCTTACCCCTTTGACCTCCCTGCGACTCTCGTATGTGATGCCATGGTAATCCTGTCAAATGCATAGTCTGCGCAACTCCGTTTCACAAAATGAAAAAAGAAATATAAAAACAATGTCCAATCTCACATGAGCATGTAAGCTCATTTAAAAAATGCTAGCTGTCATGTCGTCTGGCGGAAAACAATGGGCCAAAGACGATGTACTGCCGTCATGTCTAGTCCGATATTCGTGCTTCGCAGAATCAGCCGCCTTTGCGTTCCGTCTCATTCTTTGGTGGCTGCTCGCTATGGCTTGACACATTCAAGCCACTCGGAGCCTTCTTCTTGCGCCCAGCTTTCTGCCAGCCGCCATCGCTCTCGCTCTTTGCGCTGCGCACATGTCCATTCTCCCGCGGTGGGTTAGATCTATGCGCCGTCTGATTCGCCTTCTGACTCTTGCCCTTTTGGTTGTCTTGGCTTGCTGGGTGCTTGTCCATCACTGGAGATCTTTTCGCCTCGACCCCGCCGCCCTGTTTCGGTCGCAATGGCATCTCGTGTCCAGAACCGCTGTCGTTCTTCCTGTGCGCTGTCGGGGACGGAGTCCGAGTCTCGTACACCGGCGATAGATGTGCCATGTCAACCATCGAGGCCTTGTTTAGGCGGTTGTCTCCTGTAGCCAGGTCCAGGGGCGCAATAAGCCCGCTCGAGGTGTTTCTTGCCGACGCTCTCTGCCGCCCGGATGCTGGTGCCTTTGAACCTGCCATCGCATTTGCATTTGTACCCGGGGCATGAACCTTGCCGTCCTGCGGCAGGCTGGTGGACCCTAAATAGTATGGATGCATCGATGCAATTCTCTCTCTGAACGAGGTGTCATCCGCTGGAGGTAGAGTCGATGGCTTGCCCGAGCCATTGGCAACAACCGGCGAGTAGTCCTGGAGCGGGTTCATAGGCACGGCGCCCATCGGCCCTGCGCTTGCGGGGTGAGTCGCGATCGGAATGTTGCTGGCGGGTGGCTGAATCTGCAGCGCATTTTCGAGGCCCAGTGGGCGCGGAGGCACAAACTCTTGGCTCGGCACAAAAGTCGGAGCGCTATAGTTTGCCGCCTTACCACTCGAGCCATTGACAACAAGAGGTCGCGAGTTGTCCTTGTCCTTGTCTGTGTTCCGGGAGAAGGGCGCTGATGGAAGTGGCGCCGAAGATGTACCAACAGAATGCGCTCGCGCATGACCGAGCGGCGACGGCGACCGTGAAGCTATTTTCATCCTTCTGTCGAGTAGTGTCTGGGGTAGTTGCTCTGTAGAGAGTCGGCGCTGACCCGTGCTCGAGGACGCCATGTCACCAAAGGCAATACCTGTCGGGACTGTCTGCTGTTTCACACGCTCCTTAGTCGGGCTTAAGCTGCTAGCCATGAAAAATCCACCAGACTGAGCGTCATCCGATGTCGGGGACTCAGTCGTAGCCTTGGGGGTCTCGTCAAAATCGGTGTCGTCGGAAATAAAGCTCGGAATCGGGACTCCGTTTGCGCTCTTCGGCATGTGGAAAGACGGACTGGCGGCTGGCTGTCCGGTCATACTGTAAGATACTGGTAATTGAGGCGTGGCCTGGGTCTGTGAGCGAGATGCTGGCTGCGACTGTGATCTCAATGAGCTGTTGGAGACGCTGCCAGCATCCGCGGCTGCTGATCTATGCAAAGACCGCCGAAAATCCTGTGTGGAATGACTCGTAGTTACCGGTGATGAAGGATAGGTGCCATAGCCTTGGGCAACGGGCTGGTAGAACGCATGACTTAGACCCATATTGTACATATACATCTCCGGTCGGATAGGGGCCGACGTAGGTGCCGTGTCAAACGAATTTGTTCTGGAGCGATCGGACGACTGCTGACCGGAGCTTGAGCTGCCAGACATTCTCTGCTGCTGCTGCTGTTGGCTTATACTTTGGTGTTGGAGAAAAGCCGGTGAGTTTGTGTAGAGATGAAGCTGCTGCTGGTATGCCATCTGAGTGATCAGGTCCTGCTGAGTATACTGAAACGGAAATTGAGTATTTTGGTACCATTGACCCAGATCCTGTGCCATGTTTACAGGCGCAATAAACATGTTGGTATCATAGGCCGTTGGCACACTGGACGAGGCACGTCTGTTAGATCCCCCGCCCCGAAAGTTGTTGTTGTGGCGATTTCCCCTATGATTGCCACGTCCACCTCGGCCAGACTGCGATTGCGATGAGCTTCGTAGAAGCACAGGGCGAGGTTGAGGCGCAGGCCGGAAAGAAACCCGTTCTTCCTTGGGAAACACAAACTGCTCGCAAGCTTCGGGTAGCTTGCCCTGAGAGATGAGATCAAATGCTCTTCGAAGTTCCAGGTGGAGGCCGCGAAACGAATATTCGTCCGCTGTATTTCCCAGATTTCTTGTGGTGTTGAACGGTTCCTCTACACAGAGTTGATTGTTCAACGCGTAATTCCATTTCTTATCCGACTTTGTCATAATTCGACCGAGTCTCACGGATAGGACGTGCTTATCGTAATCAAATTCGTGTGCGTAAAATCGAAAAAACTGGAAAAGTAGTTCGGCTTCCGAGGATTTATTCTTATTCCCGTAACCCTTAATCTTCTTCATGTTGTCCGCAAAATCGCCAACGGAGCCATCAGGCTTGGGTAGCTTATATGGTAACTGATGCAGGGCAGGGAGAACGGCCGGGTTGCGGAGCTGTAGAAAGGCAATAATCAAGCATATCCAAGTGTATGAACTTAGCGTACCACCGAATGCTGGAGCGAGGTTAGCGTCTTCTTGTCGGGCGTCCTGCCTGCGTATACTCACCAGCATCGTTGACTATTCTCCTTCGTGTCCAATATTTTATTATCATTGCAAGTTTTCGTACTCGAGGGTCGGCCTCGACGTATGTGCGAACCATCCGAGTGTTTTCGAGCGCGACTGTATTGTTGACGTTCATGTCGCAAGCCAAGCCCAGCTCGGGATCCCAAATCTTGACGATCGGGACTTTGGCGGCAGAAATGCAAACAACCTTTTCCATTCCTCGTCGAGCAAGCAGATCGGCAATGATGCAGACGCCTTCCAGCTCGTGCCAAGGCGTGGTAATGCAAATGTCCACATCGGAAGAATCTGAGCAGAGCAGATTACCAGAAGATCCAAATAGATGAACCTTGATATCATGGCCAGGCCATTCCTCGTTGAATGTCTTCTCAAGCTTCTCAACCAGTCGTTTTCGATTCTCTTCAACCTGATCTGTTGGAAGCAGCTGGTCATACATGTCCTTCATGTCCTTGGCCAGTTTTTCTTCCTCCTCCTCACCCAACTTGGGGGCCACAGTTCGCATGTCGAGCTTTTCTAGACGATCATTACCGACAGAGTATGGTATTCTCCTTCTAGAGTTGATCTGAGAAGTCTCATACTTGCAACCGCCGAGGCGCGGCGGTAAAGGACGAAGAGAGGGCAGAGTGCTATTCGTTTCCGAATACGCGGAGCGCGGTGAGTGGTTCGTGCCGGCATTGGGAGAGGGATCGCGAGATTCAAAAGAAAACTGTCTCGCGTGCTGGTGCGGTGTAGAAGGGACCGAACTGGAGTGTGCCTGGCCTTGGGGCGATGTGGAGAGAACCGCAGCTCTCTGCGCCCAGTTTTTGGACGACTCCGTCCCTTGCCTGGCGGGCATCTTGGCCGGAGCGTCTTTGGAGGTTATAACCAAACGGTTCTTTTCGAAATTCTGACTCGATCGGCTCCCATTTCCCGATGACGTGGTTGACTTGCCAGGCGTGTGTTCTTTCAGCGATGCCCTGCTAGAAGCACGCGATCTTGGCGCGGCCTGGACGGGGGGCGAGGTGACAACAGGAGGGAGTGGCGGCGTCTGCAAGCCCCCACCCCTTGTCGGCGAGATGAGCTTGTTGTAATGGAGAAGCTGTGCGTGGTATATATTTGACTGCTGTGGGATCCACAAAGGAAGAAACTCGAGATGCGTCGGAAAGGGGACTGTCTGTGCGGCCGAGGCTTCCTGAGATCGATCTGCAGCAGCTGTGGTCTTGGAGCTTGGTGGTGCTGTGGCCGGCGTGCTCCAAACCTGTGCGGAATAAGACTGTTTGGATTCGGACGTCGACGTCAGGTTCTCCATCAAGAATGCAGACCCGGGCTGCAATGCTCACACGTAGCAGCGGCGGGTGGCGAGCAGCTACAAGGTAAATTGTCAAGACTGGTCGAAGGAGCGGACGAGGCTGCGAGGGGCAGATACGTTGCTTGATCCCGATGGAGTCGTGTAGCGGCCAACGGACTGCAGTGTATTTATCAGCATGTAGTGTCGGGGGCGGCGACTTCAGTCCTGCAGAGAGTGGCGGCGAGGTGGCAATGCCAAAGCTGAGGCAAATTGAACAAGCGTGATCGAGGGTTCCCGCCTCGAGACTCGGCCACACAAGGGATAATTGTGGCCTGTAGCGGACAAGACGAAGGCTGCGCAGCGGCCTTTTTGGTGGATTCTGACGTAGCGCCCCGACCAGCGGCTGGTGATGGGAGGCTGGGAGGCAGAGAGAAGCTCAGGCACGCGGCGAGTCGAGGTCGAAGAGGTATCGCAGCGGGCAGACAAAAGGGGGTTTACCCGGAGGGTCCAAGACAGAAGGCGCCAGGATCTCGGACGAAGGTGGCGGGCGCTGATCGCGCGAATTGAGAAACGCTACAGCCAATAAAAAAAGATGGCCGGGAGAGAAATGGCTGTTTAATGAATGGACGGCGGGCGATGTCGAGGTAGAAATCGTCTGAAAACGCCAGTCCAGCATTGGGATCTCGAAATGCAGGTCGGAGCGGTTGAAGTGTGGAAGCAGGTCTGATAACTGGGGACCACCCCATTCAGGTCAGTCAATGAATGCAGAGTGGCGGCGAGACAGGCGCAGGTTGGCACTCGCCATCCATCCGCTAGTCACCAACTTATGAGCCACACACACACACTCCAGATGCCCACTCGCAGAGGAGAGGGGTGACGGGGCAGCTGACGAACCAGATGAATGCGAGGAATTATTCAGACAATTTATTACGGAGGAATCAGGAGTCTGCAGGAGGTGCATCAGCCAGTGACAGCCTGAGCGAACAAGGGCCAGCGTGCACTGGATGGACACTGGGCCACTGGACCGTGGGCGAGTGGGGTTTTCGGGGCTTAATGGAAGAGGTACCTAGCCGCACCGCACCACCTCAGTGACCAGCACCCACTGCAAACTGTCCTGTTAGTGGGCTGCAAGGGCCTTCAGGCGCCTTTCTTCTCTTTTAAGTGAAAGAGTCACGCCGCCGCCACTGTTGGCGCGCTTTGGTGAAGAAAAGGCTCGGTCCTGCCGTGCCTAGGTAGGTGCTCGGGTCATTGTGCTGCCTACCATGTACACGCTCTGCTGTACAGACAGCCAAGTCTTTGTGCGCACGATCTGATCCGCTGCCTCGTGTGCAGTTTCTTGCCCGACTCTCATTCAGCTGCAATTGACGACTTCTCGTGTCGCACGTGTCTGGCTGATGCTCGGGTTGAATGCTGTGAGCGCAGCGGGCACCGAGGCAGTCATAAGAAAGGTAGATTGGCTCCACGATACCACAAACATGCTGCATCAGTACTCGCAGCAACTTGGCCCTATACGTCTATCGAGAAGAGTACCACCTCTGCACTTGTTAACCTCATCAGCGCGCGTTGACAAGCCGCTCACATTCTCGGCTTCGTCTCCCCACACTAGCACTGTAATACCAACAGCCTAGGTCATGATGTACTGTGTGGGGTGCAATCATCAGCCGTGTCCGTACTGTGGAGCACCACGTTGTTCTCCTCGTCTGATGGCACACATCGGCCCTGAAGGCCCTCACAAACGCCGCTACGCCGCACAGTGCGACAAGCGCCAACGAACGCAGCGAGGGCCAGTCGCACATCGGCCTCTCGCTTTGACAACAGGCTGGTGCCAAACAATGCCGGTTACACCTCGCCTGCGTCCTCAGCACATGCATTGCCAGACAAACGGCTTGGTTCATCGTATGGTGAACCGACCGTGCTGAGAGCAGGACGCCCGAGCTGCTTGGGGGACCTACCTTCTAACCAATGCTCTCCCTGCCACGCTCGTATTCAAAGCCAGCTCGCCGTCAGCCCCAATCACTGTTCTGGTCGTGTGATCCTGCTAGCAGGTAGACAAACACGGGGATGACAAGGCCATGCATAGCAAGTCATTGGTCATTGGTGTCTGGGCCAGGGCTGGCTCAAAGCAATAAAAAGACAAATAGACCAACTCGTCCAGACTCTGGTTGGGCTCATCAGACATGGCAAATGAGGCGGCTCTCCCACGCGCCCGCCAAGACTTGCAACCAGCCCTGGTCAATCACGTCTGCAGGAACAGGCCCAGGCCGCAGATTTCACTGTCGGCTTCTCTTGCCCGAAACGAGACAACCCAACGGTCCCAACCTGCCATCTGCTCATCTCCTGTACATTGGCTCCCCTATGAGCTGTTTAATCTCTGTTTGAGCTGCTAGGGACTCCAAGTGGACACCACTTGTCCTAGGATCATCACTGCTTCTTGATTATTTTTCGAAGCCTTTCTGGCAGCCAAAGGAACCGGGTGGAAGAGTGGCTCATTTGGCAAGCAATGTGCAATTGGGCTGAAATGTGACTCTTCCTCACAGCGTCCCCGAAATACAAAGTTACAAAAAGGATTAGCAAAAAAAACATGGGTAAAAGACGCAGGTGCTATAAATCAGTCATTTCGTCTCCTGCATACGGAGTACATTGACCCGTCATGCGATAGCGTCACGCTACTTGTGTCAGGTCAATCTGTAAGCGCACCCTCCTTCATCTCATCCAACTACATCTCAGTGTACGCATTCAGCGCCAGCTGCCCTCCCAGATGCGCATACAGCAGATTACCGTCCAAAATCTCTCCTCTTCTAATCATGTCCATCATGCCTGCGAGGCTCTTGCCCTCGTATACGGGGTCCGTGATGAAGGCCTCCGTCTGAGCGCCAAACTTTATGGCCGCAATGGTGGTCTCGTCCGGAATGCCATATATACCAGCATGATAGCGCTCGTCGAGGACAGTGTCAGCCTCCGTAATGTCGTCCTCGCTCAGCCCAATCTTGGCGGCCGTAAACTTGGCGATGCGCAGCACCTGCGCAAAGGTTTGCCGGGGCTTGCCCGACGCGTCAATGCCCACGATGCGCCGCGCGCGCGATCCGCACCGGACCTGGCACAGCTTGAAGCCGGCCACCATGCCGGCCATGGTCGAGCCCGTCACGGCGCAGACGACGATGGTGTCGAAGAAGACGCCCATGGCCCGCTCCTGGGCCCCCACCTCAAAGGCCCATCGCGCAAAGCCCAGGCCGCCCAACGGGTGGTCCGACGCTCCGGCGGGCATGTAGTACGGCTTGCCTCCAGCGGCTTCAATTTCGCCGCGCAGTTCGGCCAGGGTCGTCTTGTGCTCTATGCCAATCGGGGACGCGTCGAGCCGCACGTCGGCGCCCATGAGCCGCGACAGCTGGATGTTGCCGACCTTTTCGTAGCCCGGGTCCTGCCAGTCCACCCAGCGCTCCTGAACGGTAGCGGCCTTCAGTCCGAGATGGGCGGCGACCGCAGAGACCTGCCTGGTGTGGTCTGACTGGACGCCGCCGATGGACACAAGCGTATCGCAACCCTGTGCCAGAGCCTCGGCCGCCAGATATCTACGTAGGCGCTGCTATTTAGCGTGGGGCGTTTACATTGGATTTACTAGGTTGGATTCGAGGCATACTCAAGCTTTCGGGTCTTATTTCCTCCATAGGCGAGGCCGGAATTGCAGTCTTCTCGCTTGGCATAGACATTCACCTTGCCGCCGAGTGCTGCCGATATGCGGGGCAATGCTTGGATGGGAGAGGGCCCAAACAGGAAGTCTTGCTTGGGGATGCTGGCAAATGGCTCGGGTAAGTCGATAGTAGTCATTGCAGTATGTCTGAATATAGGCTCTAGGTTTGTTCATAGGAAGGGCCAAGATGGGACAGGAAGACGCTCTCCGCAATTTATAAAGCTGGGCAAGACGCCCTCTTGTAGTCTGTGCAGGTGCGCATATACATCACTTCTTGGTGCAAAATAGCATGCGACTCAGCCGCATAGGGACCTTGCCCTTCGAAGCTGTCAATGCGGATTTCCAGCTCAATTCAGCATTGGCTCAAGCTCGGTATTCTCAGCACACTGTAGTGTAGCGTTCCGGGCAGGTGAGTAGACTGGCTTTGAACATGCTTGTAAAGCTTCTCATTAGCCTCTGCGGCCTGTGTGGGTGGAGGAATGAGACTCCAGCCGCGTTTGGGACTTGATTCTTTGATTCTAAAGCCATTTTGGCTAATCGACATCCAAGCGCAGGACGATTATGTTGCAGCATATCGGGCTCTGTACATCATCCGGGGTAATGGCCAAAGCTGGTCATGCCTGCGCACGTGGCTCTCTGGCTTTGAGTCAGGCCTCATCCAGACTGTTGAGGACAAAACGGGAATGCACTAGCCATCAGAATTCATGCATGCACAAGTTCAGACGCAGGCCAAATTATTCCGTCGCATTTCGAACGAACCTGTTTCGTAAATACCTACCTACCCAGGTACTAAGTGTACCAGTATCGGCACATGGCGAGCTAGCGCCGGGCCGGGCTGGGGCTAGCACTCTTTACAGCTGCCAAGCTTGTGTGTTTTGGGCGTAACCGTGACGTCTTGCACCTCTTTTTGCTCTGCCCATCTTACTTTTTTAGCTTCTCCCATTCTTACGCCGCCCAGGCAGCGAGGCCAATTTGCTTGCGACGCTTTGCCCCGATCTTGCTTTCCCATCGCCACGAATCCCGAATCAATTCTCGCTCAAAATCTCACCACCAGCATGCGCGGCGTCTGAGTCTGCGCCGCTGCGGTCACAAGCTCTCTCCAATTCGCCCTCGGCCCATCGCGTGCACCCGTTCGGCCGTCCGACATTTGCACGAAGAGAAGGAAAAAGAAAAAGAAAAAAAGGTCGAGCCTGAACAATCCTTGTTTGTGTGATTCCTGGAACAACTCCCCCCCTCTCCGTGAGCGGTCTAGACGCACCGAAAGCGACAGCCATGCCGAGGCCAAACAAAATCACCATCACGCCGCCGGCCGCCCTGAAGCGCCGCACGAGCTCCTCCGGCTCGTTCCACGCCGGCGCCCCGATCCCCGGCGTCCTGAGTGGCAGCCGCCGCTCATCTGTGCACAGGTACCAGACGTTTCCGACGGAGCCGCCGTGCACACCGATTGGTACCGTTCCCGACTCCGGATCCGTGTCGGGCGCGAGCTCCATTGCCTCGCTGCCGTCTTCGCCGACCACGTCCGAGAATGAACACGACGCCGCCGCCGAGACCCCGCTGCCGGTGCGCCAGCTCCTGCTGCTGGCGTACCTGTCGCTCTGCGAGCAGACGGCGCTCAACTCGCTCGCGCCGTACCTCCCCGAGATGGTCGCCTCCATGCCCGGCATCGACGAGAGCAAGACGGGCTTCTACATTGGCCTCGTCGCCAGCGCCTTTGCCCTCGCGCAGCTGTCGACCAACTTTCTCTGGGGCTACTCGTCGGACCTGATTGGCCGCAAGCCGGTGCTGCTCGCGGGCACCTTTACCCTGATGGGTTGCTTCTGCGTCTTTGGCCTGTGCCGGCAGTACTGGCAGGTTGTCCTGGTCCAGGTGCTCATGGGCCTGCTCAACGGCAACGCCGCCTGCGTGCCTACGGTGCTCGGCGAGGTTACGGACCGGTCGAATCAGAGCCAGGCCTTTGCCTACCTCCCCATCATATACTCGCTGGGCAGCATCACCGGCCCCGCCGTCGGCGGCCTGCTCGTGGGCCGGCTGGCGCCCTCGACGTTTCCCTACCTGGCGCCCAACCTGGTCAGCGCGGTGATGCTCGCGACGGGCTTCCTTGCCATCCTGCTGTGGTTCGAGGAGACGCTGGACAAGGACGAGCGCGGGCCTGGCAAGCCCAAGTGGCTGCGCAGATTATCGGGCTGGTTCGGGACGCTGGGCAAGAGGCCGGAACCGAACCGTCGGCATTCATGGAGCACGCGATGGCCCCGCGGACAGCAGCAGCCTCTGCTTGCTTCGCACTCGTCCTCCGAAGACGAGGCCGAGGCGAATGGCCTAAATGGCTACGACGGCAGCAAGCCGAGCCACTCCAAGCAGGACATCTGGAAGGAGATTTTCAACCACACCACGATTCTGCTCTTGAGTACCTACCTCATCTTTCAGCTGTCCAATATTAGCTTCAACTCGCTATACCCAGTATTCGCAGCGGCAAAGGCTCCTACTGGCCGCGAGCTGAAGCCGGGTAAAATCGGCGCGTTTCTGAGCGCCGCTGGCGCCACAACCATCGCATTTCAGGCGTTTGTGTATCAGCCAGTACGAAACAAAGTGGGCAGCCTGGGCACGTATCGGTACGCCTTGTTGGGTCTCGCAATCAGCATGATCCTGATGCCCTGGGTGGGATACGTCGACGACGCGCCGCTCTTTGGCGTTGGGAGCGGTAAGCTGTGGCTGTACATTGAGCTCTGCATCGTGCTCATCTTCAAGAACATTTGCGCTGTCGGTGGACTCTCCAGCGTCATGCTCTTGGTAAGCAGACCAGTGCAACGCCGCAAAAAAATTAGTTTCATTTACAAGCTCTAACACTCGCACAGATCACAAACTCCGCGCCATCACATAATAGCCTAGGCACTCTCAACGGTCTTGCCCAGACCCTCTCGGCCCTCGGACGCAGTGTCGGTCCTGTCGTGTCTGGTGGGCTGTTTACCATTTCCGTGCGCATCCAGCCCAAGGGCGAGGCGCTCGCGTGGACCGTATTCGGCGGCCTCGCTTTCCTTGGCTTTATTGCCGCGCTGTTTGTCCGCGGTGAGGGTTTGGAGAGCGAGGAGTGGGAGGACGAGCACCGCGCCGAGGAGCAAAGCGAAGCATAACCCTAAATCGACTAGAGGAAAAAAAAGGTTCTAGCGTGTTCTTGTATATTATTGTGTTTTATTCAGCACGGAGTTAGTGAATTGGGAGTAGCGTAGTGTCTTTACTATATTGTCGACCCGCAGCCAAAGGGGCGCTTTTTACGCGAATGAGGCGCTTGCCACATCATGTTGCGCTAGGATATTAATAAAGACTCAAGGTATGATTCATGGTGCAAAAGGAAACTTTTCATTTCAGATTCATACGTCATGACTGTCCATGGTCGTGAGCAAAATCGATCTCGCCTATAACAACACTCCATTCGACGTGCTGCATCGCATCGAACCACAAGGCAAAGCGGCAAGCTACAAGAACAAGAACAAGGACAAAAAAGCAAATGGAAAACAACACCTGGAACAAGAATGCAAGCCCTGGGGCGATAACAATGCATCTCAGTACAGCCAACGCCAGATTCTCCTTCTCACATCCCACCGCCTTGGGCGCTCAACACCACGTCGGCGCCACAGGCCAATGCTTGAGCATGACGCTGACGGCCAGCGTCCACTCGCGCGAGAAGCAGCCGCTCAGCTTCAAAAGGTCCTCCTCGCGCGGCACCATGCCTCCCCACATGCACGGCTTGGACGCCTCCGCGACGGCATACATGGCGAGCAGCCCTCCACCTCCACCGCCGCCGCCGTCATCATCGTCGCGCATGCGCACGAGGCACAGCCAGGCCAAGTTCCAGGAGCGATTACTGTGCGGGTCGGCGCGCACCCGGGCGTACGCCTCGCGGACGAGCTCCGCGCTAAAGGGGTAGCCGCGCGTGAGGCCGCGCAGCTCGCTGAGCAGCTGGTGGCTGGTGACGTAGCGCACCCAGGCCTGCGTCATGGGGGCCTGGAAGGCGCGCGCGTCGTCGGGCCGCGTGCAGGCGGCGGCGGCGCGCTCGATGCGGCAGAGCTCGGTGATTGTGTTGACGCGCTGGTGGCGGAGCGTGTCGAGGAGCTGCTGGATGGTGTGCGGCGAGGGGCTGCCGCTGCTCCGGCGGTTCGGCGATGAGGGACGTTGCAGCGGCGGCGGTGGCGGTGGCATGTCGCTCGAGGTGGAGGGACTGCGGTGGCTGCTGCTGCCGGTGGACATTGCGGGTGAGGTTACGTGGTGGGAGAGGGATTGGGAAGAAGAAGAGTCGTGACGAGAGGGAGCAGCAGCTGCAAAGGATAGAGGACGGGCGGCTTGAAACAGCATGGCCGCTCGCTGGTGCGCGATGCGTGTAAGTGGTTGATGATGAGGCGTGGATGGCTTTCGAGTACGTTTTTGTACCTTCATGTCTCATGGCTCGGGCCTGGGTTCTCCCCTCCAGGCCAGGACGAATGCTGGGTAGTCTTTTGTTTTATGTAGAATCTCGACACCGAAATGCTTCCTCGGCGACAATGACCGAATGAGGCATCAACATGTCGTTGAGCCTTGGAGGCTTCTACACAACTCGTTGTCAGAAGAAAGCAAGGTAAGGGCCAGTGGAAACGGTGCTGCCCGAATAATAAGCCATGGGACAAGAAACGAATGGGATTTTACAAGTGCAACCCACATCAATGAGGAATCTTTCGGCTCAAGGCCATCTCATTGAGCCCCACAGAGAGATGCTATCAACAAGGGGTTTGGTCCTCGTGGCGAGGTGAAGGTGTGAATCAGCCCTGTGCTAGCGCCGGTAGAAGACAGAGCCGCAACGACGTTCGCAACTCTGGTGTTTATTCAGGCCTCAGCGAGCCTCGTGCGGTCGGCTTGTCCGATGATTCCAGACAAAGCAAGTGTCCGGTTGGACAAGAGACGGGAGCCAAGGATTTGGTAATTGTGGCCTGGGCAGTGAGCCAGAATAACATCAGCAATCTCATCAACACGAAACAAACTTTTTTTTTGTGGTGCAAGGCATACATCTATAACCAGAGCTCAAGCCTTCGATGACGGCAGGTCTTTTTACCTGTATTTCCATCCCATCGGCGCATGGGCGCGCTCGGAGGTTTCCCATCGCGGAGCTTAATTCGGGATATTGAGGCTTGCCCAGACCTCAACCGCAAAACTGACGAGGCTGGCCCTGCTCTCAGAAACGAGGCTTGCAGCTTTTCTGCTTTCCCCGTTTGCGCTAGCCAGGATTGTGCATGAAGCGTGTTGCTATTTCTGTCCCCTTTTCCTGTTCGTGGCAGTGTCAGCCTCACTCACCAGAGGCACCAAACCCCACGCCCGCTCCGCACATGGCTTGCCTTGCTTAAGCGCCGGGGGCGGGAAGAAGAATCTTTCAGCCACCAGTTCTCGAAAGAACATGGCTTGCAGAAGGTAAATCATCAAAATAGAAACCGGACCATCTTCCGGAGAGGGGACTCATCTTGCCGTCTTGCAAAGGTCAGCGTTTGAGTCCCGAGCATAAGCCATCTCGGGCGCTGCCTGCACCGCGGAACAGGTGCCAAGACTTGCCAGAGTTGGTAATGCCCGCGCGTAGACTGTTGTGCAAGTCAGCGCCCGACATCACACACGCACGAGGCGTCGAATCAGATTCCGTCTTTGCTGCATCTACAATGGCCATTGTTTGTACCCCTGCACCGCCAGGTCAGCGCCGGCCGGGTGAGACGGGCACACGGTGGCTATGCCTGGTCATAAACGCGGCACTGCCACCTTGGCAGCTACTTTTAAGCGCCAATCTGCCTCGCTCAGTATGGCTATCGTAAGATTCAACAATGCCGTGAAACGTTTTTGAAATAATGTCTTCATTAATGACTTTTACGTTACTCCAAGCCCAAGGATCCCGCCCCAGACTGGATTTCATCGTGTGCACGAGGCCATGAGGCCCGACGCCAATCACCAGGTGCCTGAAAGACTGAAATCTCTGGAGCTCGCGCCAACTGCAATGGAAAACGTGCCATCAGGCATGACCCAGTTCTGCAGCGCCGTATCCCAGTAGCTCAAGTCTCGTCGGGTCAAGTTAAACTCGACCGATCGAGACTCTCCCGGTGCCAAGTAAACCTTGGCAAATCCACGCAGCACCCGGACGGGAAAGTCAACTCCCTTCGTCTCAGGAAATGAGACATAGAGCTGAGGCACAGCCTTTCCCCCAACGGCGCCTTCGTTGCCGACATCAGCTCGGACAGATACGTGCGTCGCCCAGAGATCCGGATGACCGCCTTCTCCACCTCCTGCGGCGGACGGAGGCTGCTTCACATCGTACCCATCAGGGTATGGATAGTCCCCAGTCTTGATTTCCGATTCTGATGCAATATATGGGTAAATGTATTTTTTCAGCTTGCGGATCCCCGCAGGGAAGAGGGCCTCGCTGATGTCTGGGATCTTGTCTTCGAACTCTGGTGGTGTTGCTCCGTCGGCAGGTCGCTCCCCGGCGAACTTCGATTTTGTCTTGACTTCTGTAATCTGCAAATTGCTGTAGTTGAAAGTTGTATAAGACAGCCCAAAGCCAAACTCGAAACGTGGCTTGATATCGTGCTTGTCGAAATGGCGGTAGTCGATGTAGACGCCTTCTGTAAAATCTTGCTGCGGGACCAGGCTACTCGGAGTATACATGACTTTGCCTCCAGGGCCATAGTCTTCCAACTTCTTGCCAATGGTATAAGGGAGTCTGCCGCTCGGTGAGACATCACCAAATATGATTGATGAGATGGCGTTGCCGCTTTCTTGCCCCGGTAGATTTGCAGCAAGAACAGCTCCAACTCCTGGATGGTCAACCCAGCGCTCCATCACGACAGGTCCGACAGCATGGACAACAACAATGGTTTTGCCCTTTCCGCCACCGCACTCTTCAGCAATAGCAAAAACAAGGTCATCTCCGCCTTTCTGCAGAAATAGGTCATTTCGATCGCCTGCCACCGATTTCCACTTGAGATAGCCCTCGCCGCCGTCAGCGTTGGCAAACACAATACAAACCTCCATAGCCTGGAGAAGCGCTTTGCTTGGTTTCTTGTTGGATAAGGAAAAGGACACATTGACGGCATTGGAGTCAAACATTTTGCTAATGGCAGACTCTGGGGTCACGAGGTAGGGAAATTCAACAGCACCGCTGCCCCATCCAGAGCCTAGCGTTCCTTCATTGCAGCCCCGATCGGCGCAAAAGTTCGGACCTAGACCTGGTCCTGCGTCGTCCCCAAAGATTCCAATATTCGTCTTGCCATCTGTTGTATGTTCCTCCTCCGAGCGGAGCCCGGAAGGGGCTAGTGGTAGAATACCGGTGTTCTTGAGAAGCACGGTACCCTCAATAGCGATCTCTCGTGCCACAATGAAATGGTCTTGCTGTACATTGACATATTGGTTCACCTCGACCTTGTCCTGCGGAGAGGAGCTGCCGTCGCTGATGAGTCCCATTTTGTGATTGGTCCAAGATGAAAAGTTGGGACCTTTTCGGTCAAATCGCGATGTGTCGTCTTGGCCGAGCTGATACCAGGATGCGACAATTCGCACAGTCATATCATCTAGCCGGGATATAGGTAGAGAGCCGTTAAGGACGGCGCCTGATAGATGCGGCCCCCAGAGAGACTTGCCATCCGTCCAGCCTAGTCCATCACCCGGCATTGACATGTCGAGTCCAGCAAGTGCGCTTGCAACACCGGATTGCTGCGCGAGCCAATCAGACATGACAAATCCCTGGAATCCAAGCTCGTCTTTGAGAATTCCGTTGAGCAATTTAGAATTGCCACACGCATAGGAGTTGTTGACCATGTTGTAAGAGCACATGACGCTGGCAACGCCTGCTTTGACGGCATCGGCAAAGGGCCAAGCATAGAGCTCATGCATTGTTCTATCGTCAACATTAGACGATAGCGCATTTGGTAGGCCCCAAGCCCAGGGTTGACGAAAGTGTTCCTGTTCGTTGGCCACGAAATGTTTAATGGTGGCCATGACTCCTTCACCTTGAATGCCGCGGATCGTTTCGGCTGCCGCAATGCCCTGGAGATACGGGTCAGGCCCAAACCCTTCCCAATTGCGACCGCCGGCGGGCATGCGGCCGAGGGGTCCAACCGAAGGGCCGAGCAGGACATTGATGCCCTTTCCTCGTGCTTCTCTTCCGTGCGCCTGGCCACGTTGGTACATGAGTTCTCTGTTCCAAGTGGCGCCCACTGTTATCCCGGCTGGGAACGCAGTGGCATTGTCGGCAAATCTGATACCAAGAGGGCCATCTTGTAATGCCAAAGAGGGAAACCCAGCAGAGATTGCTGGCCCTGTGTTCCCAACTGCAAGCCCCATCGCCCACCCAGTCCCCGTAGTAACATTGACTTTCTCGGCCAAAGTCATGTTTCTGACCATCTTGGCAGCCTTTTCGTAGCTCTCGGCCCACTGAGAGACCGTACCGCCTCTCGGCGACGGATACCAAGGGGGCGACTGGCCGTCGAGAGGAGTTTGCGTGTATTTTCCCCAGACAAACAACGCGCCAAGTACTAGAAGAACGGCTGTTGCCGCAATTACGAAAAGTGTCCTTTTGCGCAAGCGCCAGGCGCGTATCCGAGTCAGAAATTGATTCGCTGATTCGCCGGGATTCTTTTGCTTCGACGGCCCATGGCGTGTGCCGGTGAGCAACTCCGCATCATCTTCATCTCTCAATTCGTCTAGTTCGATATCAGACTCCCCAGAATCGTCCTCGATGTCGGGACGGGGCTTATGTTGAAGCAAGCCACCATCGCCTGACTTTGCGGGAGAGGCCATGGCGCTGATCAGCTTCTGTGGTGCCTTAGCCCCTGAGGCCTGCCAAATGCTATCAGGAGCCGTCAATGGGGCAAGCTGTTGTTTTCAGCGCATAGGCGTATACCGAAGCAGATGAGCCCCCCTTCTGATTGTTAGATTATTGCTGAATCAAAATGAGAATATAGAAGAGCTGGACGTGTTAGTCCTAGTGCCACCAGTGATGATGGATTCCAGCGACTGAACTCTTAGACGTTGTCTCCACTGCGACGCTTGCCGAGTCCTCGGAAAGGGCTAAGAACTTCACATTTTGAATCAACTTCGTCATATTAAAATTAAGTATAGAGTTCTATAAAGGCTATGCATTTTTTCTCGGATTCTCGCTCTTTTTTTATTTGTCACCATACCTCTCGCTACGGAAGCTTCGTGACTTTGAGCACCAAGACACCAGTCCACTGCCTCGGCTAAATTCCGGATATTTCTCCTGGGCGGACGATATTCTTCGCAAGCTTCTGCTCTACATCGAAACATTCTGTCTACCAAGCAATACCGCCAAAATGTCGATGTTTCGAGCGAAAAAGCTCGACCTGGGCTGTTTCTACAACATTCGAACGATTCGTGACCACACAAAGCGCAAGACTTTCGAGCAATTCGAACCTGAACGGTACGTACGACCCTGCGATTGAATGAATACGCTCCTGCGCATGCTGTGACGCGAAGAAGGAGCAGGGACTGACGACAACGACAGACAAGCGCTGCGATACATGATCCGAAACACGACCCTCTCCCCTCGAGTCCGCGCGGAGGCTCAATTGCAGCTTGCGCAGATGCATTGCTACACCCGGCCGACACAAATTCGCAACCGCTGCATCATGGGTGGCCAGGGTCGTGGCGTGCTGAGCGACTTTAAAATGAGCAGAGTGAGCGAAACAGAGGATTGTGCAATATTTGTAGATGTTCTGACCCCTTCAGTATCAATTCAGAATGCAAGCTATTGCTGGAAACATCCCCGGCGTGAAGCGAGCGAGCTGGTAATTTCGACCCTTGGCGAACGCGCGAACGGGAATGAACATTTACTGTGTATATTACTTTTGGAAGCATGCGAGCTCGAAACGCAGAGTTAATTGCTCTTGTACGAAGACTTGAAACAAGTACCCGAATGTTATAATATTCTTGAACCTTGTTCGGCGATGCAGTCTTTTTCTAAAGCACTTTCCAGGCTAGTGCGTATCTACTCGCTTAGACAATAGCCTTCACCCAGAAATAGACCGCTAAACTAACATAGTCAAATTACTACTATAGTCATTGTGAAGATTTCCAAGCTCAACTGGAATCCGGTACACGGCCACGACCGCCAACTGCTCGCGCCACTGTGCTACTTGGATCTTTGAAAAGCGGGGCCTGCAGGCCGAAGCGCTAGTGCCTGAACCCAGCCTCAAATTTATCGCCACGGGCTTTGCTCTCTACCTCTTCTCTTTATTCCAACATTTATCGCAAACCGTAAAAATGGGAGGTGGTGATCTCAACCTGAAAAAGTCGTTCCACCCAGCGCTTCGGCGTAATCAGGCGGCTGTTTACGATGAAGAGCAGAAGGCTCTGGCCGAGCGCAAGCGAACGCAACAGCGCATCGATGAAATTAAAGAGGAGCGCGCCAAGGAAGAGCTGCAGCGGCAGCTTGAGGCCGCTGGAGGAAAGAAGAGGGTAGACCGAGTCGACTGGATGTACCAAGGGCCTACCGACGGCCAGACCGGCACAACCGAGGAAATGGAAGCGTACCTGCTTGGAAAGCGACGAATCGACAACCTGATCAAGGGCAACGAGCTCGAAAAGCTGGAAAAGAACGCTGGACAAGAAAGCTTCATGGCCCTGCAGAACGCAAACAGTGCTAGAGATACAGCAGCAAAGATACGAGACGACCCTCTTCTCGCGATCAAGCGCCAAGAACAAGCTGCATACGAAGCCATGATGAACGACCCTATTCGACGCAGGCAACTTCTAGCCTCGATGGGCAAGTCGGACGATAGTGGTAGGAAAGATAGAAGCCGGCATCGCGAAGATAGACATAAGCGACGTCGCCGCCATCACAGTCGCGACCAAGACAGGGAGCACGATCACAACCGCTCACACAAGCCCCGGCGCCATTCGCATTCACGGTCTCGCAGCCCACGCCGACGCCGGTCAGACTCTCGTGACTACGACAGAGGCGCACGAGGGTCGAGAAATGATCTTGAGGAACAAAATTCTCGACGCAGCCGGGACGACTCAGCAGACAGAAGATATGGTGGGCGAAACGACAACCGCAGACATGAGGACAGACGCGCCAGAAGGCCGAGAGATGACTTGGATGGACACAGTTCTCGACCCATCACGGACGGCTCAAGGGACAGAAAAGATGATGTGCGAGACGACACACGCAGACATGACGGGTCGCCGGGAACAGAGCGCGTCTCAGATGCTAGGCAACCGCGACACAAGGCTTCTGGAACTGACGGCCTTCGTCACCGCGACTCATATGACAGAAGAGGAGGCCGACTTTGGCACGGGCGAAATGGCGATGGCAGACATGACGGCAATCGGGACAGACGCGGTGGAAATAGCAATGGACGACAACACAATAATGGAGAAGAGGAGCGAGTAAGAGAGGAGGAAAAGGCACAGAAACTCGCCGCCATGCAGAATGCCGCAAGCGAATTGGACCAGAATCGCAGCGACCGACTGGCGGCGCGTGAGGAAAAGGACCGCCTCGCACGAGACGCGGATGATAAAGCACGGGAGCGCAATGGCGATAGAGCGTTCACGAACGGACTGCATCGGCAAGCCGGGGATTTGGATCTCGGAGCTAGAATGGGACGCAACAAGCACGGACTCCAGAGAGACGACGATTAAAGCAACGGAATTTCATATATCATACATTGGCATTTTGAGAGCCGAATATTAACTACTTTTACGAAATATGATCCAGGAGCAGATATCAGCGCGTGGCATGAATCTGCGCCTGCAAGACACGTAGTGCGGAGCCTTGGCTAAGCGGTGCTGGCATTCAGTTGTCGCAGGACAAATCACAGTTGAGGCAAGCGAGACAAGGCAGCCCATGTCGCAGGCTTCTCGCCTCACTGAGCACGTCGCGGAATATAAGGCAAAGCCATCAACAATGACACTGAAACGCCATACTCGCATGCCCGCAAGCTTCTTTGTTGCAAGTTCGTTTGTGAGATGTGGTGGCTTGAGAAGCCTTGTTCCCCAAGTGGGCGCACGCGCTGAATAGGTACTAACGCTAATGGCTGACACCTAAGACGTGAGTTGGCCGCAAAATTTGGGTGGGTGTGCAGGTGGAATGGCAGTAGTGGCCCCCCTTGACCACTGCGGCAATACTGGGACAAGGTACGTTGCGATCATCTCTCAGACCCTCCACTCTCCCGAATCCTCCACCTCGCGCGCCTCAATTATCCTAGGCTTGAACCTTGCACTTTATATATTTTTCTTACTCTCTTCATGCCCTCTTCCCGTCGCTGGCTCGAAAAAGGACAGCTGCTGACCATTGACACGGCCCCCGACCCTCTGCTTCTGCATCTGGCACTATATTTCCACGGGTTGCGCCGACTATCTACGACTGGCTGACTTGCCGCAGTCTGTCTTTGTTATTTCCCTGTGGGAGTGGCTACATCTGATTTCATGACTTTGTAACCTCCTGGTCCAGCCACCGAACGTCAATACAAGCAGTTCTGCCGAATAACACGCGATAATTCCCGGACGGCCGTCGTCGATATCCCGCGACATACAACATGCCCCTTTGCGGAGGATCGAAAAACGTCCAGCGTAAGCTGGTACTGCTGTGCGTACTTGGGTCTGGCCCAGCCATTTGTCGCACCGAGTGACGGTTGGTTGCATCAACAGTGACTGCAGCTGACAATAAATGACTATAGTGGCGATGGTGCATGCGGTAAAACCTCACTGCTAAACGTCTTCACGAGAGGGTATGTGGCGGACGTCTCGCGACGACAGCCTCTCGGCCGCTGACCATGTCCCAGCTACTTTCCCACCGTCTACGAGCCTACAGTCTTCGAGAATTATGTCCACGGTACGAACTAGGCAAATCCAAGTCAATTGCCTGCGCGGACACAACGCTAACATACATGACCAGACATCTTTGTCGATAGCGTCCACATTGAACTATCGCTGTGGGACACTGCTGGACAGGAAGAATTTGATCGCCTGCGATCGCTCTCATATGGTAGGGGATGCTCGGTCCGACTAGTTTGCCACTCTCGCCCATCTACTAACACAGTTCTGCAGACGACACCGACCTCATCATGCTCTGTTACTCTGTAGACAGCAAGGACTCGCTGGAAAACGTCGAATCGAAATGGGTCGGCGAGATTGCTGACAACTGCGCCGGCGTCAAGCTGGTCCTTGTCGCCCTCAAGTGCGACCTTCGCGAGCAAACCGAAGACGAAGAGGCAGAGGAGGCTGGCGCCAGCGCCCCCGCCGCCGAAACTGCCGAGCCCCGCGAGAAGAAGCCTCTCATCACTTACGAACAAGGCCTCGAAGTCGCTCGCCGCATAGGAGCTTCGCGCTACCTCGAGTGCTCTGCCATGAAGAATCGTGGTGTCAACGAAGCCTTTACTGAGGCTGCCCGCGTTGCTCTGAGCGTCAAGAAGGAGCGCGAGGAGAGCAAGTGTGTCATCATGTGAGCTAAGAGCTTCTCGAGGCTATGCCACTCGACATGCACCAACCGTGTTTTTTTTGACCCCTCTCGCCGCGTCACGATTCCCGCACCGACTGATTTGTCTGCTTCACAACTTTTCCTAAGCCTCTGGTCCCCATTCTGCGGCTTAATTATCCTTTCTCCTGTGGTTTCGTTTCTACGCGCTGTTTCTTCTTCGCTAATCTATTCGTCTTGCATTTATGTTTCTTGTACATATTTCCCCAAGCGCAGTCCTGTGCCACGTGCACAGTTGGGGTTCTGGGATAGAAATCTGACGATTTCGGATTTTCTTTGTCTTTGTTTGTCTATCAATGTAATACATGGTCAACGGAAAGAGTGTCCGCCTTCGCCGCATAAAATAAAATATTTGGTACATCCATTCTCGGCTCAAGTGTGACTGGTACAGTGCGGACATCTCAGGAGCCAACTCTGGCTTTTTCTGCTCCAAGAATTGCAGGCTTGGTACCCTTGACTCGCGACTGCCTCACAACTGGCGTGGCAACATCGCCTCTAGACGTTGGGTTTACGGTGCAAAGTTGACTAAGATACAACTAGAGCGGATTGCAAGAAACGAGCGAAAGAAACCGAACAAAACACTTTTATATGCGAAAACCACTGAAATTCAGGAGTGGAATGAGCCTACTTCTGCGCATAACAATATATGGGAGCTCTTTGAGTTGGTCAGGAAAAATTCTGACCACATTGCCTGGTAACTTTAATTGCTTCATATAGTCAGCTTTTTCATCAGCTTCTGCTCAGACAAATCATCCCTATCAGACGTCGCTATTTCCACTGATATGTCCCGTATCACTGCTTTCAATCCAGGTTTATCGACCGAGACTCTTCCCTTCTCAAGCGGGCTAGCATTTTCGCCAACCCAGGACACTAGAATAAACTTGGTGCGCGAGGTTTCCCCTGATGCAACGTCAACCTTCACACATACGAACTGTGCCTGGTCATCGTCTAAAGATGATGCCACCTCTGCGATGCTGCTGCCTGTCGTTATAACACATATTCTGGACCCCTCATAGCCCATAAGAGATCAAGTATCACTACCAGGCCGATGTACTGCTTCATATGCTTCCTTGACGGAAGGATCAATAGAAGCCATCCTAACCGATAGATAAACGGATTTGTGATAAAGAGTTGACAGTCGAATCGAGCGGCGAGAGAAAGGTGGTCTCTATAGCGAGTATGTGAGCAACAGTATTATCAAGGGAATAGTATTGCAGTGTGTACACTCTTATACTGTTATAGTTGATATCAATAGACAAGAGACACTAGAGTGATCCTCTAATGAAATAGAGATGACGATAGAATTGGTGTGACGGTTACGTAGCAATATATATCAAGGAGAGCAAACAGCGGTGAGCGGTTAAAAACTACAACCTGGTAGGTTAGTTTATTCAGCTGGTTTTTCCCACTGGCAAAAGGTCACTTGCAGGATATTCTATGTCTCACTGTGCCGTGTCTCACTACGTGTTTACATGCCGACCCAGGAACAATACTGCCACAAACGATAGGGAAGTGGCGCGGGAGCTAGGGTCAGGCCAGCTCCCGCCTTGCTGGGCCTGGTGGCAAAAGCTGAAAACAGTACTCTCCTCGCCACATCTGGCTGATGTGTTTCTATTGCTAAAATAGGCGGACACTCTTTCGGTTGATGCTGTACGGGCCGTCATGCTGGGAGAAAAAGAGTGGCGAATTTCTTTGCTGTGTGGGCAGTTCTATGGATTTGGGAGTCTGGGACATGCAAAAATTACCAAAGACTTCAAAATCCAGATATTAGCCGTAGGCTCTTCTTATCTACCGTTTTTCCTGTCATGCCCTAATCTCTGTTCTCCTATATACTCTCAGTTTTGGTTCGCAATTTTGACTAAAGCTCCGAAACTGTCGATTGTGTCTACTTGCACGTAGTGTACATTGCCACAGAGGAATCAGCGCTTCAAGGGCCGGTGTTCTTTTTTTTTCTGGCCAGCTGTATCTCTTGTGCCCAAACCATGCCTATTTTAGCTCGGAAGAATCATGCTGCAACAAAGCACAGGAAACTATTATCGCGCAAGCGTGTGCGATGCCTGTCAACGAAGCTTCAATATTCGAGTCAGAGGTGGTAACAGAAGATCTCCGAGCACGCAACGCTTGCATGAAAAAACCTGGTTCCCGCATGGCAGTTAGCGCTCGTCATCGCTGCACAGCCAATCGAAGATTGGAGGCGAGGAATGACGCCTTTTTCGTTGGCTGCCTCTGACGCTGTTTCCTTGTGCTACTGTGGCGTTTTTGACAGGGTGGTGATTCGCGGGGTCGTCGAAAAACGGCCTTGATGGCGGCATTGACGTCACTGGCTTGAGATCGACCAGCCAGATGGCCAAGAAGAAAACAAGTTTCGAGAGGTTCTATATTAAATGCCCTGTAAGGAAACAAGACCTTGATTTGGATCTTGGTCTACTTTGTGTTATAATACTGTGCCATGCCTTTAACACGTAGTTGAAAGACGATGTGTTCTACCCACACATGTCGCAGTCCTTCCAGCCGCCGTATAGTACTACAAACGATTAACACATAACCTACGATTAGCAGAGATGCCACTTTTTCATTCACGCCAGGATGCGTCGGTTGAGCCAGTCGTCGCAGAGCCTGTAGGCAAAAAGCAGGGCCTCTTCCACAGCCGCCGCGAACCCGCAGCCGAGCCCGTCGTCGTCGAGCCCGCCGTCAAGAAGCACGGCGTCTTCCACAGCCGCCGCGACCCCTCCCCAGCGCGGACCACCTCGACGACATCCTCGGGCGGCCACGAGCTGCGCAGCAAGCGCGGCAGCCTCTTTCGTCGCAGCCACGACGAGGGGGGCCCCGTCGTCATGGAGGAGCAGCACGCGCAGCAGCAGCAGCAGCGGCGCAGCAGCCCGAGCCTCCTGCACAAGGGCCTCCACAGGATGGGCATGGGCGGGGAGGACGAGCGCGACCTGGACCCGAGCATCCTCCGGGCGCGGGAGCACGTCATGAGCGCCGAGGCGGCCGAGGAGCAGGCCGACCGGGCGCTGGACGAGGCCAAGCGACGCGTCAAGGAGGCGCACGAGCACGTCCGGCGGCTCGAGGACGAGGCGGCCGAGGATGCGCGCCGAGCCAAGATTAAGCAGCACCACGCGGCCGAGGTGTCGAAGCGCGGCAAGGTGCTGGGACGTACGTCGTGAACCGAATGACTTGTGATGGGCGCTGCAACGATGCTGACAATTTGCTGTAGGCCACGGTCTTTGATGTCTAGTTTCTGCCGCCTATTTCTTCTTACCCCTGCGAAATGTGCCCGTCGTCCTCCTCGAAATTTTTTAAAGTGGTAGCCATGTCAGCTTGAGCCAGGTTTTGTTTTCATCGTCCTATATCCGTACTCTGTTTCGTAATAGAACATGTCTCACTCGTGTGTGCCACCTCGCTTCTTGACAGACGTGCTCGCCGCTACCTGGTCCTGTCCGTTGTCCTTTTTGCTCTCGGGAAGATGGCGCCGAAACGGATAGAATGGCTCGGATGAACGCGAGAGGCAGTAGCAGGTAGAATTGCGGTTCGTAGAATGATATACAATTTTGCCCGGCTATTGTGCCGTGTTTGTCGTCCTCCCAGAACTGTCCCCAAGCAAAGTGCAGATGATGTGCAGACGCCCGAAACAGAACTGCTTCAATGTGGGTCTGGGGCCATTTCTGGTGTGCATCAGTGGGTAGTATTCGCATTTGCCGTGAGAGGTGATGACGGCGACGACATTCTGCTGAGAAGCACGAGAGATGAGATCGCTGAAAAGACAATGGCAAAATTTGCCAGCACTACGCGGAGTAGTATACTCCATTCCGTGCGCCCCTCCAATATCCACGATTCAGCACCAAAAGAGGACTCCCAGAAGTCATATGTGCCGGCGCGTACCTCAGTAGTAACTAAGAGGTACCTGCACCAGTTCCTGTTAGCGTTGCTCAAGCCAGGCACAGGCGGGTACAGTGGCACTCTGGGGTGGCCTCCCGCTGCAGACCCACTGAGATTCTGCGCTCTCAGTGGCCGGGCAGGTGCCAGGCAAGGACCATTCTGGCGCTGGGTCCTTGGCGAGCCCCTGAGAAATTGATTGGATTCCAGGTTTGGGCTGGCAAACTGGTTCAACGCGCACAGCAGCAAAAAGCAAGCGACCTTGCTCATCTCGGCGCTTCCCCTTCCCCTGGAAATTGGCTAGGGCTAAAATGACTGGCAGACACCACGAAAAGCTGGGAATAGGCGGCACCAGATTAGTAGTTGGAGGCTGGTTAGAGACAGAAACCCACGCCATTTTGCATCCTGACCGTGCGAGCGCTTGCCACTCCTCCTCGCAGTCTCATCCAAACCACAGTCCTTCATTCCTCGCAAAGTCGTAGCGTCTTTTTCCTTCTCTCTCCATCGTCGCCCTCAGCATCCGGATACAGTCACCGTTGTTCACTCCTTCCAGCGGCCTTGACGAATTCTGCCTTCCCATCGCCTTACTTGCAACTGCCGACTCTCCACGCTCCCTATCGCCTCTTTACCGACTCACTCACGATTCCACCGCGCGCTGCTCTGCTGGACCAGAGAGCCGTGGCACAAACGCCGACGTTTGCCTCTCCTTGATTCGTCGCTCTCATCACACGCGACACTGTTTGTACCGAATTTCTATATTGCGCAAGATACCCCAACACAAAGGCCTCGCGCCTCGAATTACCACAACACACCCATCATGCGATCCGCTCTTCTCGCCGCTGGCGCTGTGCTGTTGGGTGCCGCCACCGCCCAGGTCCACACGGATTGCCAGCCTCTGAACCGTACCGACTGCCCAGCCGACCCGGCTTTTGGCACCGGCCATCTGTTCAACTTCAACTCGACTCCGTCCTATGATCTTTGGGAGACGACCGTCGGAAGCGTCGACTACAACGCCGACACTGGAGCCGGCTTCTCCGTGAAGAAGCAGGGCGACTCGCCCACGATTCGATCCAAGTTCTACATTTTCTGGGGCCGCTACGAAATTAGCCTCAAGGTTGCGCCTGGCACCGGTATCATTAGCTCTCTCATGCTGTTGAGTGACGACCTAGACGAGATCGACATCGAATTCATGGGCGCCAATTCCACCCAGGTTACCACAAACATCTTTTCCAAGGGTGACGAGGATGACCATTCTTTCGGAAAGGAGCACGTCATGGCCGGTGGCAACCAGGATGATTACCACACTTACATTGTTGACTGGACCAAGGACAGACTCGAATGGTCCATCGACGGCAACGTGATCCGCACGCTTGCTTACAATGACGCCAAGAACGGTGACAAGTTTCCTCAAACCCCTATGCGAATGAACATTGGCATTTGGGCTGGCGGAGATCCCTCACTGGCCCCAGGAACCATTGCATGGGCTGGTGGTAAAACTGACTATGCCAAGGGACCATACACCATGTTTGTCAAGAGCATCAAGATTGAGGACTACACCAAGGGCTCCAAAGAATACTCCTACGGAGACAAGACTGGCAGCTACCAAAGCATCAAAGTCAAGGAGTAAGTCGTAATCACCGATGTTGCAGGCCCACTCGCATAAACTGACCACCTTTATAGAGGCAACTCGACCGCCTACACCAACATCAACAAGCCACCTCCCAAGTCTGCGGTGGATGGCTGGAAAAACCTAGCACCCGGCGCCAGGATTGGTATCTACTCAGGAATCGGAGCTGTCTCGGCGCTTGCTATTGGTACCCTGCTCTACTACTATTGCAGACAGCGCAGACTTGGCGCTGCCGAAGCCAGGCTTGCTGATGAAAAGGCCGAGGCCGAGCGCCTTGAACTCGCGCAATTCCGCAAGGACGGTGTCAATCCTGATGGCTTCAGAGAGTATGGCCATGACTACGGTGAAAAGAGTGCCAACCTTTCGCCTCCTGGAACAGCTGGCAATCCGTTCAACCACCCCGATGACTCGCGCCCTAGCTCCCGTCACCCCACAGTCCCAGACTTGGCCTTTGCCGGTGCGGCTGGTGCGGCTGCTGGTGGTGCCATGGCGGCCGGCCACGCTCCAAGCCACGCCGTGCCTGGAACGCCAACCTCGCCTCCTGGCGCTTCTTCCGGATATTCAGGCTTTGACTTTGGTGTCCCTCCCGCGGCGTCGAGCGCAGGCTTCGGCAGTAATGGTCAACGTCAAGTGTCTCGCGCGCAGAGCGACGTGATGCTGCCCCACCCGTCGCAGTCTCCTGTCGGTCAGATGCGCTCGGCCACAGCCGACCCATACCGTCTAGGCTCTCCAGGCCCCCAGCAAGCATACGGCATGAACAGAATGCAGAGCCCTATGGGCCAGCCGGGTCAGGTAGGCTATGACGCAAGACGAAGCCCCGGTCCTATGCAGCAACAATATGGTCAGCAAAGGACGCAAAGCCCTGGCCCAGGCTGGAGCGGCGGAAACCAGCCAGTCTACCGCGGCCAGCCCGGTGGAGGAGGTCAATGGAACTAAAGCCTTTTGTCGATGATTGACTGGGTTTTGCGCTGTCGAGATCAGAGGTTGTGGTCAGATTGTGGTTTTTTCTTTGGCATGAAATCTAGATTAAAATTTTGCTTAACTCAGGTCGTCATGAGCCCGGCCGTTGTTACTGCATCGCTACCGTTTGTTCTCTCTGTTTTTGCCATTTCGATTCAATTCGATCCGACCCGCACGAGGGCGACGGCGATATTTGGCTGTACATTTAACATCCTGGTTTGAATGCGCAATTGTTCTGTTTGTTCTGATATTGAACCCACTCTACTGCATATCTATCTGCACTGCATGTCATCATGCTTCTCTAGGCATGAATCTTCAGCTGCCGATAGACAGGGGCCCATCAGGCTAAACTTGCCGAGGCTTGTCGAATTCCTGCCATTGGTGGCTTGAGAGGCTGCTTCCACCTCACCTAAACTGGGACTAATACGACGGTACGATTAAATTGTGCTCAAGAAACAGATTCCAACGGCTAGCCATCTGAATGCTTTACAGCTTACAAGGTTTGCTGCCGCCGCCGGTTGTGGGCCGCGGCGCGGGACGGCTCCGCCTGCATTGGCATAATTTTGGTGTGGACAAGCAACAAGATAAGCTCCGGGTGGCCACAATTCGGCCGATGTTTTCGTCAAAGCGCCCGATCATCGACTCGATGTGATGCTTTAGATGGCAGACGTAGCTGCCTCATGACAGTGCATTGTGCTGTACGGTTGTTGGTTGCGCGGTGTCGGTCGAAATCTTCTTCCCCCGCCCGACAACGGAAGAGTCCCGACGAACAAGACCTTCCACGTCGGTGGGATGGCGGTGGACAAGGCAGCGTTACAACGGCAGTGGCCCTTGGACCGAGTCAAGTCAGGCGGCCTTCCTTGTTTCCCACCTCGTAAAGGCATTGTCGGAACGTCGTTTCTTTCCAGCCTTCTTTCTGCCCCCCCCCCCCCCCCCGTCTGCCGAAGACAGGTGACCGCTGCACGCATTATCGCACGAGGGGCTCTTGGCTCTCGGCTCTTCTATTCGCCACGACAGCGTCGCATTATCTACAGCCAAGAGCTCGCTGCAGCCCTTTCACCCGGCAGCATGGCCGTTCGGCAAAGCTCGACCTGATGCATGGGCGGGGCGCATCACTTTGCTGAATGGTTCGGCGCTGGTTCAACCATATATCCACCATGCTCGACAGCAATTTATGATGTATTACACTTGCAGATTTAGCGTGGCTCTTTTAGGACATCAATATGCTTGGCTCCGCTGCTAGTGCCCTGCGCCTTTATGCCGATCAGCAAGCTCGCGGGGCGAGGACGAGGAGGGGAGCCATCTACATACGGACGTCTTGTACCGGTGGTGGTCGGCTGGGCGTTGGCCCGCGCCGATATTGTGAGCCTTCTATGAGCAAAAATGACGGCAAAGGCCACTGGAACGACGACTGGTCTTTCTGGAAAAAGCCCAGGGTACCAATGGCCACTCGCCACTGGACCTAGGAATCTTTGGCAGAGGCCATGCGCTCGACGGAAAATACAAAAGCTCGAATGGAGCCTCTTGTGCTCTTCTTTGCGACTCCGCTGTCTTATTAGCCCGTGGAAGCATTACAACGGACGTTTGTACTGCAGCTGGACATATCTTGGAACGGCGCACTGCTTACAATACACATCGTGCCTCAGCTTTCAACAACCATCTCTGGCAATGTTCTTCAGAGCGGCCCTCTGCCTGATTGCCGCTGCGGCGTCTGCCGTCTTAGCGGTCTCAGATGCGAATGAGCTTACCGGATACGAGTATGTTGTTGTCGGCTCCGGTGCCGGCGGTGGCCCTCTGGCTGCGCGTCTAGCATTGGCTGGCCACAAGACGCTGCTGATCGAGGCCGGCGACGATCAGGGCCAAAATACCAACTACTCGGTACCTGCCTACTCTGCACTGGCCTCCGAGGATGGCGCCCTGGCGTGGAATTTCTTTGTCCACCATTACGCCGACGAGAAGCGCCAGGCGCGCGACTACAAGACCAGCTACGATACACCCGACGGCGGGCTCTACACCGGCCTCAACCCGCCGGCCGGCTCCAAGATGAAGGGCACGCTCTACCCGCGCACCCAGACCCTCGGCGGATGCACGGCGCACAATGCTCTCGTCACCATCTACCCGCACCGCTCCGACTTTGACTACATTGCCCAGCTCACTGGCGACGACTCGTGGGGGCACGACAACATGCGCAAGTACTTTGTGCGCATGGAGGACAAGAACTACGGCCTGCCCCTCGACGGGGGCCATGGCTATCACGGCTGGCTGAGCACGGAGTACACAAAGCTCACGCTGGCGCTGAAAGACCCGCAGCTGCTGAGCCTCTACACCGGCGGCGCCTTTGCCTCGGGCAAGCTCCTCCCGTCTGTGGGCGATCTGGCATCTCTTCTTCTTGGCGATGCGAACGCCGATACAGAGTCCCGAGACAGGACCAACTCCTACTACCAGGTTCCGCTCTCCACAAAGAATGGTGCGCGCGTCGGTTCTCGAGACTTTGTCGTTTCCGTACGAGATGCCAAGGACAAAGATGGCAACAAAAGGTACCCTCTTGACGTGCGTCTCAACTGTCACGTTACCAAAGTCATCATTGACGACAGCGGCGACAAGCCGCGCGCTGCTGGTGTCGAGTTTCTCGACGGCCAGTACCTGTACAAGGCCAGTCCTCGCCATGGCACGGCCGGCAAGGGAAAGCCGGGCAAAGTCGACGCTTCCCGCGAAGTCATTGTCGCAGGAGGAACCTACAACTCGCCCCAGATCCTCAAGCTCAGCGGTATCGGTCCCCGCGAGGAGCTCGAGTCGTTCAAGATTCCCGTCATCGTCGACCTGCCCGGCGTCGGCGGCAACCTGCAGGACCACTACGAGATCAACGTGCAGGGCAAAGCCCCCAAGGACTTTGCCGTCCTCGACGGCTGCACCTTTGGCCTGCACGGCCAGCACGACCGCTGCCTGGACCAGTGGGAGAAGCCGCCCCTCGGCGACCGCGGCACCCTGGCAACCAACGGGCTGCCCGTTGCCATGTTCCACAAGAGCTCGGCCTCGGATGACGGCGACTACGACAACTTCATCTTTGGCGGGCCCGTCAACTTTCGCGGCTACTTTCCGCAGTACAGCGTCAACATCACCGAGGACCACGACTGGTTCACCTGGGCCATCCTCAAGGCGCACCCGCGCAACAATGCCGGCACCGTGCGCCTGCGCTCGTCGGACCCGCTCGACGTGCCGGCGATCACGTACAACTACTTTGACACGGGCGCTGGCGACTACGCCAAGGACCTGCAGTCGCTCGCCGAGGCCGTCGGCGTGGCGCGCGACGCCATCAAGCGCCAGCTCGTGCCCGTCCGCGAGGTGCTCCCCGGCAAGGACGTGACGAGCCGGGCGGACATTGAGCAGTACGCCAAGGACACTGCCTGGGGCCACCACGCTTCGTGCACGTGCCCGATTGGCGCCGACGGCGACAGGATGGCCGTGCTGGACTCGAGCTTCCGCGTTCGTGGCGTGGACGGCCTCCGCGTGGTGGACGCGTCTGTGTATCCCAAGATTCCGGGCACATTTACGGCGGTCTCGACATATATGGTGGGGGAGAAGGCTGCCGATGTCATTCTCGGCCAGATTCAAAAGTAAAGTATCTGTTTGGGGAATGATTTTGATGACGAACACGTATACCTCGGTTTATGGCTATATGATGATTGAACATTTTTATGACAGTTGACTTGCTTTCAAGAACGAGCATGATGCCGGCAACACAAAGTTTTATTTACTGTAAATCACTAAACTATCAATCATAGAAGCTTTCATCAAAAAGTCGCGTCATGAAAAGACACTTTTGCTCATGAGCACAAGTTGGGCGGCTCCTCGACCGGCCCGTATTGGCAAAGATGCAAAGTGCTCACTGGTCCTTTGTCGAGCTTTTAACCAGAGGGGTTGCCGTTGAAAGCAAGCGCGTTGATGGTGCCGCTGGGGATGCCGGTGAGGACGTTGCGCGTGGCGAGCTGCTGGAGGCGGCTGCAGATCTGGCCGCCGGAGCCACCCTCGAGCGCGGCAATGTAGGCAGCGAGACCAGCGATGTGAGGAGTAGCCATGGAGGTGCCAGACATGGTGGCCTATTTTTCAAAACAAGCATAATTAGTCGACGCCTTTTTTCTTGTCATCTCCCACATCGCAAGGGAAACTTACAGTGCCGCCGCCGGGCGCCAGGGACAGAATGTTGGCGCCGGGGGCAAAGATGTCGACGACGCTGCCATAGTTGGAGAAGCTGGCGCGGGCGTCCTGGGCGGTGGACGCGCCGACGGTGCAGGCGGTGCGCTCCGAGGCCGGGGAGACGTTGGCGGCGTCCTGGTTCTCGTTGCCGGCGGCGACGGCGAGGAAGACGCCGCTGGCGACGAGCTGCGCGGCGGCGTCGTTGATGGCGGCCGAGAAGCCGCCGCCGAGGCTCATGCTGGCAAAGACGCCCCGGGGGCACTGGCGGCCGCGGGCGTCGGAGACGACGTAGTCCATACCGGCAATGATGCCCGAGTAGGCGCCGGAGCCCTGGTTGTCGAGGACCTTGACGCCGTAGACGCTCGTCTTCTTGGCGACGCCGTACGTGGCGCTGCCAATGGTGCCGGAGCAGTGGGTGCCGTGGCCGTGGCCGTCGGTGGCCTGCCCGCTGATGAAGCTCTTGATCTGCTTGGCGCGGCCGCCAAAGTCGGGGTGGCGCTCGTCGACGCCCGTGTCGAGCACGTAGACGCAGGTGCCGGCGCCGGCGCTCGTGTCGTACGTGTAGCCGCTGGCGCCGCTGCGCTTGTGCGAGATGCGGGTGAGGCCCCAGACGGCGTTTTGCTGGGTCGTGTAGCCCGAGAGGCTGATGATGCTGTCCTGCTCAACATACTCGACCTGTTTTTTTCAAACGGTTTGTTAGACATGTGTATGGAGAGCGTCACGTCTGTTGGCGCACTTGCATCAGGGTGGTTGCGGAGCTCCGTGAGAGCTGCCTTGTCGAGCGAGCCGGCAAAGCCGTGCATCACGTCGCTGAAGACGTGGTCGGCCTGCTCCGTCATGATGCCCATGCGGCCCTCGGGCGTGGCCAGCGTGCTGCCCGCCTTGTACTTGACAATGTACTTGCCGGCAATCACCTTGCTGCCCGCCCTGGCGGCGTGCAGAGGAGCAGGCTCGTCGCGCTTGGCCGTCGGCGCGCCGAGGACAACGGGCAGAATGGTCAGAAGCAGAGACAGACGCATGTTGAGAGTGGTTTCTGAAAAGAGAGGGAGTCTGGAGAAGATTTTGTTTTTTGCTGTCAAGGTGCTGTGAGGACTGGTGCTCTCGAGTGTGTTCTGGGTTGGAATCTTGTTCGTTTTCGAGGACAGGACTCGAGCTATTTATCCTCGACGAACACCATTGCCTGTTGTTCTCGTCGGTACGGAAGCCACGCCATCACAAGATTCGCCTCTTCAGCTTCATTGTCAACATCTTGATACCTTCCCGACAAGGAAGGCGCAAGTCAGAGTGGTATCCATTAGAAGGTCCTTTTGTGCATGCCAGCAGCGCCGTGGGAGCGAGGAATGAAACTATCATAGCCCACGTTTGCAGCTCTCCAAGCCTGTGCCTATCCAGACTGGCCTCGACGGGACTGTGTCACCTTCTTAAAAGGACCTGGCTCATGAGCTGTTTGTTCCTTGTCCGTGTGAACAGGGTGCAGGCTGGGTTGCCCGTGCGCGGCGAATGACAGGCCCTCTGCAGCACGTTGAGTGCTCTTGGCAGTCTTTGTCTAGAGTGTCCTGGGGTTGCATCCGTCTGCGATAGTGTGGAAGACTAGTCTGTTCTTTATTGTAGAGCAAAGAGATAACGCCCGCTACGCCTCAGCGGTGTTGCAGTGTCGAAGCTAGTTCGGGGGAAGCACAAGCCAACGCATGCAGACGTCCTACAGGGTCTCTGGCTGGAAGCATATTCTCAGAGCTTCCCAACTTGTACAAGTTTACAGCCTTGCACATAACATTTGCTGATGACCGTCTCCATTCTGGATGAAACGACTCATGCCCGTGCCCTACATCTTGTTTCGGATGAGCGCCGCTCTGCAGCATTCGGAAACTGCCGTCCATAGTAAGACACGCCTCACCACGTCTCAACACTCCTCTTGAGAGAAGCCATACAGCTGTCTTTTCATGATATCATTTCATCATCTCTGCTGTCAGTTTCGCCTACCATGTACATCCGTGCCCAAACAATTTCCCGGAGGGTTGGGCCCGGAGAATAAAAGCGTCTGTCAAAAGCTTGCCCCGCCGTGCTAAACTCGTTGACAGCGGTGCGACGGCCGCAAACCCAATCTACATGGCGTAGCCTGCCTGCTTGCTTGCGTGACTTGATCCCGCTGGCCGCTCACGTAGCATCGTCACTATCTAGGGGCCACTTGGACAATGCAAGGCCAAGAGGAGGGGCAATTGTGAATCCGGGGTACATTGCTTTGCAGGGCAAATCCTCACGCCATGCAAGTAGCCCAGAATAGAACAGATAGGCTGACGAGTGGCACCCAGACATCGATAATTGCGGGGGATGGTCCGTCTGGTCCTATAATGGCCGGGGATTTGATGATGATGGTGGTGCCATCCTACTTGCCAAGACTTGGCCACGGGACATGTCTGCTCGTGGCTAGCACGGGCGACGTCCTTTTTCTTATCAAGGTTGGGTTGCATCGTGGCTGAACGCCGTCGCAGATACATTGTCAGCAGTGTTTATCGTTGGGGTGGCCCCCGGCACGGCAGAGGCTGATGGAAAACTTCGGAAAAGACCCAAGCTCGGCTATATACACTACGTTTGTCATTTGAATTTCAAATCTTACGCCCAGTTGACATCTTGTAGTGACAGCTTCCGTTTCCAGTCCCTCTGGGCCTGCCTCGTCGGCCAGCGGCTGACAGTTGACGGGCGATGATCGGTGCGCCCATCGAAAGAAAACGGATCTATTACGTACCGTCTATCCTTATTCCCCCATATGCTTAAATTAAGTTATTTTTAACTCTGGAGCCACTGGCATCTTTATTTCAACTGTTGGCGCTCGGTGGCCGCGGCGAGGGAGAGCACAATCTACAGAGGTGCCCGAGGTAAAGTATTCCCGTGTCGGATAAATGGCCGTGGGACCCTGCGAAAAGTGCTGTAGCTGGCAAGATGGCAATTTCAGCTTTGGCAAACTGCGCATGGGGTTTCCCGTAGATTTGCTCAATTCCCAACTAGCACACCCCAGTTTAGCGCCTCTCTGTTCTAAACGACACGGCGAGAAAGCCACTGCCAAGTTGTAACTATGCTCTTGCCATACACAAACCATCAACATGACATTGCGAGAAGCCGAGATGCCCTAGATTCCGCATTCTAAAAACAGCTGCTAGTGAAATGTGCCGGCAACATTCGGCTTCTTGACTGAGCGCCAAGATCTTGGGCGGACTGACTTGGGTGGCAGCTGCTCACGCATTCTGTGGCAAGACTTGTCGAAAGAGGAAAGTGAATTATGCCTGCATATATTACATGATTGAATAAGTAAATCAATGAATAAAAGTGATTACATTAATGTTATGTGATGGAAAGGTGCAACTGTGTGCCCCTGCTGAGCACATGGCAAGGAAGCCACGAGCAAGTCCTGCAGTGTTGTCCATCACGGATTTGTCCCCAGGGTTTGTGCAACTCGATTGCAAACACGAAATGAAGACACCCACAGGTTCTACTATTGCACTGCGGTGGAAGATTTCGGTACTGAATTCCGTCTGCACGACCCGGCGAGCTGGCATCACCTTGGAAATGCGAGACATTGCCTTGCCTGCGACAGTCACAAATAGCATCAGCACTAGAACCCGAGTTTCAAATCGTTCTATGATGAAATTTGTTGCATGTTCGGCGAGCGTTGGAGTTTCAAAGCTGCGCAGGAGTAGCGGACCACGGAAATTGCCACTGTACCAGGCTGCTTCCCAGCTGAGAGATGGAGATCGTAAATCGTTCGATTATATATTAATTCAGCCATTATTGTAACATGACCCTGAACCGACCACTCAATTTCGTACTCACTCATAACAAATCCAGCTACTCTGCCTTCTTTTCGAGTATACTCTGTGTTAATTTGTCCAACCCCTGATTCAGTACCACGAGCTTATCCTACACAAGAGTCCGTCAGCAACGGCACTATAGCATGGCCCCGAATCCAGTACACTTACCAAGACATAGTCTGGCAGCCAAGACGATGCAAACCACGCAGCACCCGAGTTGGCACCTCGCCACAACTTGCCTCCGCGCGAGTTGCCCAATACATCTGGCAGTATTTGCGTCACATAGTCGTCTACGCTGCCTTGATCCGGCCCGACCTCGCCACGCGCCCAGCGTGTTATCGTACGCAGGATATCCGCGTAGAGCGAGTCCGCTGGCAGGGAAAACTCGCCCTCGTTGGCGTGGAAGCGCGTCGCGACAGTGCCGGTGACGAGGCACGCGACGGTGACGCCCAAAGGCTGGAGCTCCATGCGCAGCGTTTCCGAAATGGTGTGGAGCGCCGACTTGGATGAGCTGTATGCGCCTGGGAGGTGTGTGTCAGAGGGTCAGAGACGGACAAAAAAAAATCAAAAAAAAAAAAAAAGGTCAGTACATTGCAGCACGTACCGATCCATGGTGAATATAAGCATCCTACGGCGGCGCCAATGTTGACGACCCGACCGCGACTGGCAATCAGCAGGTCCGAAAAGGCTTGCACCGTGCGCACAGGACCCCAGACGTTGACATCGTGGCAGCTCCTGGCCCTGTCGACATTGACGTCCAGCAGCGGCATGGTGTAGCCCGCGCCGGCATTGTTGACGAGGACGTCGAGGCCGCCACGCCCGGCGGCCCGCACGGCAATCGACGCAGCGGCCACCGACACGTCGTCCGTGATGTCGAGCGTCAGGGCGGTGATTCTGCGATGCTCGCGCACATGCGAGGGCATCTTGCGAGGGTCGCGCGCGGTGGCAAAGACGCGGTGGCCCTGGTCCGCTAGCCGGAGGGCCAGCGTCGCGCCGATGCCCCCGGCGGAGCAGCCGGTGATGAGGATGGTTTTTGTCTTGGAGTCAGACATGATGAAAAAAAAATGCCGCTGTGCCTGCAAATTGGTGTGTGCGATGGCGATGGTGTATTGATGTAGTTGAATATACTGTAGCTAGTTGGCCCTGTTTGCACCTCGGCTCATGCCAACTACCACACACAGTCTGAATCCCCCGCTGAATTGCGCGTACAAGGGCCTGTCCGCAGATGCCTGACGACGACGACCTGAATAGTACATCCAAATACAACGTCAGCCGCGCGTCCATACTTGATCACCTCATCTTCAAGGACAATTTTTAGTGATTTTCGGCCATTGGCTTTTTAGTCGACAATCGCTCGTGTATCGGGACTAGAACCAATTACCTTTCGTGTATGATGCAAGGCAGTTTTATCTAAGCCTTGCACCCGTTCTCCGAGCTTCGAAATTTCTACCATACGCAAAAATACAAGCAGGTACGAGAGGCTGTTGCCTGTTGAAAGGAGATAAGAATGAAGAACATCTATCATCCTCTAGCGCAATTTTTTTCGCATTGCTGTGCGACACCAGCATCAAGACGCCGTTTGAAGATACCCGTACCCTACAGTCAAAAGACGAGTAAACAGATTCGTATAGCTGCTACGCCAACTGGCAAAAGACCAGGCACCAATCTCAGCACGAGGATCAGGCCGTAATTCAACCATGACTTGTATAGTCTGGAAGAGCAAAGGCTCTTGGAGATGTAGCCTCGGATAATTGGGGAATGTGCCCTCCTGTGACACGAATTTAGTCTCTCTATCTCTATGAGTAGATGTTAGTGAGCAGCAGGTCTTAATCCGAAAGATCTAGAGTGGAAGGCAGCTACAAGTATGAGACAAAGGTCGAACAAAGGGTCGCGGACATAATCGAGCAGTGGCAGAGGGATCACCCACGACTTGAATTAGTCACTATAGACTGATGGTACATTCAAGGAAACTATTTAGATTTACATTAGAATATGGAAAAAGCATCAAAATTGAAACAGATCTTTGAGTCAAGGATGCCATCGTTGAAGCAAACCAAAATATACTGCCAGCATCTGTCAGCCAATCCCCATGAAGGACATGCCGCACGTACTGTGACTCGTGGCCTCACCAGCTGACAACGCGAATCGCTCCATCCCTGGAGCTGCAGATGCTGCACCGTTTGCTAGTCCAGAAATGGCGATTTTGTCTTGCGTGATATTCCCGCACCAGATCCTTGTCGCCTAGGCGTTCATCGGGAATCAAGTTGAGGTTGAGCTCGGGAATATAGCCCAGCTTGAGGTCAATATGGATGTGGTGAATGCGGGTCAAGGTAAACATCCTGGCAGCGAGTTGAGGGATGCAAAGGGCGATTCAAGGGCTGTCTCCGCGCTCTGTTGATGGATGGGAAACAGAAGAAAAAACTTTGCTGGCCGCGACAGCCTTGTTGGCCGTGTCAGCTACGTAGACCCTCCCTTCCCACAAGGCTGAGGGAAAGGTGGCGTCTGGATCAGATAGCCCTCGTGCCCTCCAGATCAAAGGCAATGATAAGTGACTCTAATAACTAGCGTTAAAACAGACTCTTTGCCATGTTGTCACCATTTTCGAGCTCATAGCAAATTCACTGGGTCGAGCGACGAGGGCCTTGCGACAATGTGAGCACAAGGCGCGGATGCCGTTGGGTGTCTGCCAAGGGCTTCTCTCAGTTGCTGAATGCTTGCTTGCTCGGAACACTTTTGATGAATCATGCCGCTGTGCGAGATTACCGTTCCGTGCTGCTCTTCTCCGAGCAGGCTGGGTTTCGACAGCTAGCCGAGACTCTGGCGCAGCTGCAACGGACAGCTGGATGAGCCTTGGTGGTAGGCCCTCGCAGACTTGGAATCGAGGCAAAGTGCCAGGTTGTTAGGATATAGTCGAGAACTCGGGTCAAATACTCACACAAACTGCATTCTCAGATGCGGAAGAGGTACCTACGTTTGTGCGACACTGGCCTTGGAGGTCAGGCTCAAACAGGGCGACAGGCAAACGGCCAAGGCTCTCACCGGCTCCCTTTGCAGCTTGCACACTCGGTCTTTGCAGCAACATAACTAATCTTTCCTCTCCGCCGCTGCTGAGCTCGCAATGAAGGGACTGCACCTCCCAAGGCAGTACAGTTGTCGTGTTTCCCTCGGCAAAGGCCCTCCTGGTATTGATAGGCACTTCACTGCAGGCCTCTACATTGTGGTAAGCTCATCAACTACTTCAGAAATACAAATATATATGTACAACATATATTTCCTTTTTTTCATGCTTTCGCGTTCTCTTAAACTGACGATGGTGGCTTTTTTATTTCCTGGTTCTCGAGCTTTTACAACAGCACGGAACAGTTGGTTGGCGTTTGTCACAAGCCTAGGCAGCCAGCTGCAACGAGAAAGCCGTATTTGAACCCAGCACCAGCAGTTGACCCACGGGCTGCCAGGCACCGCGTCGGGAGACTGGGTTGGGAGCGTTTGAGCCAATCTCTGTCGGATCGCGTCCCGGCCGTACACGTCCATATGACAGTCAGTCAGCCAAAAACAAGCCAGCACTCCCGCTGAGCTGGACTCTCAAGAAGAGGCTGGATCTCAAAGAAAAATGCACTCATCATGGGATATAAGCTGGTGTCTTTAATGACTTGTTCCCAAGCTGTTCCTGGAGCAACACGAGCGTCCAATGTACACGAGGCCTGTGGCGCCGCTTCCAGCGCACTAAACCCCCAGCTGCTCAGTGGCTCCACCACTCCAAAGCCACTGGACCAACCACAAACGGCGCAAACATCACCTGCGACAAAGCGCTGCGGCGCCATTGGGCCTGCTATCTTAAAGCGTCCAAGTCGGGCTTCTGGCCCAGTAAACATGCTTTTAGCGTCAAGCCCGCACGCACCGCAGCTCTTCGTGCTCCCTGCATTACTTGCTGGGATAATTTCTAGTTATAGCTCTAATGCTCGGTTACATCATCGCCCTCGGCCAGCCTGCTTGGCATTGTTTTCGTCGCTCGTTTCTCGTGATCCTCGCATCCTGCCTCTGTTCATTCTCGTCTTCGGCTCTCCCTTGCTCTTCCAGGCCATCCTAGCTTGAGCTCTTGATACTTGCGCTGTCTCAATTGCCCGTATATATCGCGCCGGCGCTGCTCAAGGAGCCGCTTCAGGCCTCATCATGTCCCAGGTCCAGGCACAACAGGCGCTGCGCGCCCACGGCACTCCCCAGAACCCGTACTCGTCTGCCAGTCGCTGGCGCCATCAGGAGTCCTCTTCCTTCTCCCGTCATGCCGTATCGCATCAGCATCCAGATGCCGCTGCGGCGCAGGCGCACATTGACGCCGCTGCCCCCCAAGGTCTCAATGGCGACGGTCCTGTTGCCGGCGGGGATACCAGCGAGGTTGTTTGCGGTCCTCTGCTCAACTACTGCCACATGCATGATGGCCACTGGGGAGGTAGCGTCCTCATTGTACTCAACGGCGGTGGCAACGAGCAGGGCCCTATCCCATCTATGAGCCTGCAGCGAATTGGCGCCCGTGGTGAAGCTGTCGCGGAAGCTGCAGGCGCCTCGGCTGCGCAGATCCCGGGCTTTCGTCTCTATTCTGACCCGCGCAATACATTCTGGCGCTTCGACATCGTCGTACCCATAGAGCCTGCCGAAATTCAATACGCCTACGAGTTCTCCGGCCTGCGATTCTCCAGTCCTGAAAAGCCCCAGGTCAACCACTTCTCCGTACCCGCCGCTGGCGAGTCCATGCGCCTCATGTTTCACTCGTGCAACGGCTTCTCGGTCGGTACCGACGAGGAGGCCTACAGCGGTACACCTCTTTGGAAGGACGTTTTGCGCAAACACGATGTGGCGCCCTTCCACGCCATGCTCGGCGGCGGCGATCAAATCTACAACGACGGCATTCGAGTCAGCGGCCCGCTGCGCCCCTGGACGGATATTGGGAACCCAAAGAAGAGACGTGATTTTCCGTTTTCCGAAAAGCTACGAGCCGAATGCGACGACTACTATCTCAAGAACTACCTCCGCTGGTACAATACTGCGCCGTTTGCCATTGCCAATGGGCAAATTCCCCAGGTCAATATCTGGGACGATCACGACGTAGGTCGCCATCTGCCAATGGCAAATATCTGCTGACGAAACAGATTATCGACGGATTCGGATCATATGTTAACGACTTCATGACCTGCGACGTGTTCCGCGGCATCGGCGGTACCGCGCACAAGTACTACATGCTCTTCCAGCACCACCTTGCACCACCAGTCTCGACATATACATCCGGTAAGATTCACAGCTCTTCGTTGCGGCGCGATCCCACTAACAGCGCAGACTTTCATGGCGAGGGCGCTGATCCAGCACAGCTGGTCGACACCTTTGTCGCTGAGCAGACCCCCGGCCCGCAGTACATTATCGGATCCAAGCCAGGCCCGTATGTTGCTGAACACTCATTCAACATATATGCGCGCCTAGGCGCTCGAATGGCCATGCTCGGAATAGATGCGCGAACGGAACGCACGCGTCGTCAAGTCAATTACCCCGAGACATACAAGCTGTTGTACCAGCGTCTGCGCGATGAGCTGCAGGCCGCCGCCAACTCGGAGCAGCCCATTGAGCATCTCATTTTGCTGCTGGGTATTCCCATTGCGTATCCGGTTCGTCTACCTCTCCAACCACTGTTGACTTGGCTAACTGTTTAGCGTCTCACATGGCTGGAAAACATTCTGCGAAGTCCCATCATTGGGCCCATCAAGTTTTTGAGTCGTCGTTTCGGAATCGGTGGTGGTCTGTTCAACCATTTTGATGGCAGCGTGGACCTTCTTGACGATCTCGACGACCATTACACAGCCAAGACGCACAAGCTCGAGCGTCGCGAACTCATCGAGAGTATGCAGAACATTGCAGCGGAATACAACGTTCGCGTCACGATCCTAGGTGGCGATGTGCATCTAGCGGCGCTCGGTCGTTTCTACTCGAACCCCAAGCTCAAGATTCCGGCCGAAGAAGACAATCGATACATGGCCAACATTGTGTCCTCGGCCATTGTGAACAAGCCCCCGCCTCAGACTGTTGCCAATCTGCTTGCGCGCCGCAACAAGATTCACCATCTGAATGCGCAGACAGACGAGACCATGCTGGACCTCTTTGACAGGGATCCAGGCAGCACGCCCAAGACGGCCGCGCACAACAAGTGCACCATGCCCAGCCGCAACTTTGCCATGATTACCGAAAACTCGCCCAACAACCAGGCGTCAATGGCCAATGGCGAGACGGAGACGAGAAGCTTTGCCGGCAAGGATGGCCATTCGCAGCTGCACAAGGGCGAGGTCGGCGCCGGAACGGAGCACAAGGCGGCCAGCGATGCGTTTGGTCAGGGCAGCGATGGCAGTCTGGACATTCGGATCAATGTTGAAAAGGATCAGCACAACGCCGAGGGTCCCACGCAGGCATATGGTCTGACGGTGCCGCTGCTGCGCAAAAAGACGGCAGGCTTTGAGCCGTAATGTCCCCACCAAGTAATTACATGCACAGCGATCAAGATGACGCTAACCTCGTGCATGACCCCGCTGGAGTTTTCGTGGCGGAGGTGGTGTCCGGGTCGGTGAGGCCTTCCGAGCGGGCCTACGGTGTGGGTTGTGGAAGCATTTGAGATACCTTGTACCATTCCTTTGTTTTCTTTGTCTTGACGTAACTGAATCGTTGAATTATTCCAATCAATTACGGGGACCTGTGAGTGAGCTGTACCACGTTTGTAGCATTCATGAGACAGCAACAGAGCTCTTCGAGATGGCTCAATACTCGATTCTCAATGTCCCCGTGCCCGTGCCTTCTGTATCCTTTGTCCATGACATTCATTGATTCCATTACCCTATTTTTCAATCATTCTGACATCGAGTCGGGTGGCTGCGGCGAGCTAGGGAGCGACACCGGCCGCTCCCCAGCCATCGACAGGGCGTGGATGGCGCTGAGACCCTGCTGCAGCTTCAAAGCTAGGGGCGCCTTTCAGCGCGCCAGCAGCCCCCCTGCCCCCCAGGACTCCAACTCCCCCAAAACACAGCGCTTCTCTGGGCTGTGGTCCCGCCCCGCTGCTACCCCCCGCAACGTGCTGCTAGAGCGTGCTAAGCCGGCCCACCCGCACCGCTGTAAGATTTTGTAGCAGCTCCCCAAAAGCTTAGCTGCGGTGGCGATGTCGGGTGGTGGTTACGAGAGTAAAACATTCGTGCTTCCGACGTTGGTGAACCCCAGCCTGGTTGCTTTTTTTTCCCTCCTCCACGTCATCCTTTCACTCTTCAATTGTCGCAGTCTTTGTTGATTCCTTCATACAGCAAGCAGACATGATGCAATCCGCCGTCTTCCGCAAGGCCGGCCTCCGCGTGGCTGGCCGCTCCGTCCAGTCTCGCTCCGTTGCCTCGATGGCCTCGTTCAAGTCGCCCGCCGTCTACAACGAGCCCAACGTACGTCAACTGTTCATCAGCTTCTCTGCTGGATGCTTACGTTTTTTTTAAGCATCACTACGCCAAGGGCTCCGCCCAGCGCGCTGGTCTGACTGCTGCTCTCGAAAAGATGCAAAAGTCGCTACCCTTTGACGTGCCCGTCGTCGTCAACGGAAAGGAGGTACGTCAAACACCCTTGAGAGGTATCTGGCTTTGTCCTAACATGTTTAGATCCGATCATCCTCCGTTTCTACCCAGAACAACCCCTCCGAGCACGCCAGCGTTGTGGCCAACTACCACACGGCCACCAATGCCGACGTCAACAAGGCCATCGAGGCTGCTCTCGCCGCCAAGCCCGCTTGGGAGAACCTGCCATTTGCCGACCGCGCTGCCATCTTTCTCAAGGCCGCCGACCTCGTCGCCAACAAATACCGCTACGATATCATGGCCGCCACCATGCTGGGCCAGGGCAAGAACGCCTGGCAGGCCGAGATTGACGCCGCCGCCGAGCTTGCTGACTTTTTCCGCTTCGCCGTCCACTACGCCAACGAGCTCTACAACGAGCAGCCCGTCCACAACTCCAACGGTGTCTGGAACCGCCTCGAGTACCGCCCTCTCGAGGGTTTCGTCTACGCCGTCTCCCCCTTCAACTTTACCGCCATTTCTGGTAACCTTGTTGGTACCCCCGCCCTGATGGGCAACGTTGTCCTGTGGAAGCCCTCCGACTACGCCATTGCCTCCAACTGGCTCGTCTACCAGATCCTGCTCGAGGCTGGTCTGCCCAAGGATGTCATCCAGTTCATACCCGGTAACCCCGAGGAGATTACCAGGACTGTCCTCGCCCACAAGGAGTTTGCCTCTCTACACTACACTGGTTCCACCGCAGTCTTCCGCAAGCTGTACGGCGCCATTGGCCAGGGTGTTGGTGAGGGTCGCTACCGCTCGTACCCCCGCATTGTTGGTGAGACTGGCGGCAAAAACTTCCATGTTGTCCACCAGACCGCCGATGTCCACAACGCTGCCATCCAGACCGTCCGCGGTGCTTTCGAGTACCAAGGCCAGAAGTGCTCCGCCACCTCGCGTCTGTACGTTGCCAAGTCTATCTGGCCCGAGTTCAAGAAAATTCTCGTCGAGGAGACGGAGAAGCTCAAGCAGGGCGGCCCCGAGGACCACACCAACTTTGTTGGTCCTGTCATCCATGAGGGCTCATTCAAGAAGCTCTCTGGCGCCATTGATCAGGCCAAGAACGACAAGGAGCTCGAGCTCGTCACCGGCGGTAGCTACGACAAGTCCAAGGGCTACTTCGTCAAGCCCACCGTTTACCAGACTACCAACCCTACCCACAGCTACCTCAAGACCGAGTTCTTTGGTCCCCTCATCACGGCCTACGTCTATGACGACGCTGCCCCCGATGCCCTAGCCAAGGTCTGCGAGCTTGTCGACACCACCACCGAGTACGGTCTGACCGGCTCCATCTTTGCCGCCAACCGCTCCATCATCCGCGACGTCGAGGAGAAGCTCCGCAACGCCGCCGGTAACTTTTACGTCAACTGCAAGAGCACCGGTGCCGTTGTTGGCCAGCAGGCTTTCGGCGGTGCCCGTGCCTCTGGTACTGACGACAAGGCCGGCAGCAGCCACATTATCACCCGCTTCACCAACATTCGCATCATCAAGGAGGAGTTTAACGCCACCACCAAGGTCGAGTACCCTTCCAACGAGGCGTAGATTAAAATGATTTGGATACCAGATGTATTATGAGCACTAGCGCATGCAGCCTAATTGATTGCAATTAATTGCCACTTGGGTGTCTAGTATGGTCTTCAATAATGTGTCCTTGTACTTGTGGCTCTGTGTTTATGCTTGTATGCTTGCAGTTGTGCACTTGATGTGTTTATACTTCTGTGCTTGTACTTCTGTGCCTGTAGCCATGTGCTCGCAAACGACACTTGCAGTCAGGTCTATGCTGTACCTGCCAGGCTTGCCAAGAAAACTAAGCAGCTTTTATAACTTTCAACGCAGGCTAAACTATGGTATATGGAATAACAAAATCTGCAGTCCCAGCTGCTGGTAGCCGGGCAACCTGGTATATCATAAACGTATATAACCAAACTTTCGTCATCCGTGACTCGTGGTATTTTTTTTAAAAAATATATCATTAGTCAATAGGGGGTAGAGCTTTTGCCCCCTCTATAATATCACGGCGGCACCGACGCGCCATACAGATGGCCCGGGTATATCCGCGGCGGCCGCGCGTAGTTGTTTGGTCCCGAGATGAGGCGCTGGTGGCCGAGGGTGTTGTAGAGCTCCGGGAGGGACCCGACGTGGGCGTACATCCAGCCGGTGTAGTAGCGGGCGCAGCCGTCGACGGGGGGCAGGCCGGCGTCGCCCTCGCCGTGCGGGGGGCAGTTCTTGTCGATGAGGATGCAGGCGAGGTACTGCATGGGCCCGTTGCGGTCGAGGCGCAGCCAGTCGTCAAAGGCGGCGAGGGTGCGCAGGCAGCGCTGGTCAATGTAGACGCAGTACATGAAGCGCGGGACGTGCGACTCGATAAAGGGCCCGTCGGCGCCGGGCCCGTCGCGCTGCGGGGTGCGCGCGGCCGCCCAGGCGGCAAAGTGCCGGCGCACCGTCTCCTTGGACGCGCCCTCGAGGCTCGGGTCCTCGATGACGGTCCACTCGAGGTACGGCGCGAGCTGCCGGCCCGAGGTGTCCATGCCGCCACCGCCGCCGCCGCCG
>JARJRE010000253.1:0-37804 GCA_030783385.1 Akanthomyces dipterigenus | reverse complement strand
TCTCTTTATTATTATCACGAATACACCTATTTCCTTGCTTCTTGCTTGTGTCTGACCGGTCGTGACGCCTCCCTTGATCCGCCACAGCTACCTTCTTGTCGGAATGCGAATTCGTGAAACAGTCGAAACTCGGTGTTCTGCCCAATCTGTACCCATGCCTCGCCATCACGCATAGCTTGACAGAGTTTTGCCAGCGGACTGCGCAGACGAAGACGGCAAGACGTGGTCCCGTCAAAAAGGTTGGGCGACTTTCTAGTCAGCTCGAGACCCAACACCTCCGTGGTAGCCACGAGGGGCGCGTCGAGGTCAAGCACCGCAATAGGAGCCAAGACGGATGCCCAAGACCACGAGGGCGCATACTTCATCTCATGCCCGATGCTGGTCGGCTCTGCGCCGGCACTGCCCGGAAGCGGTTCTTGGTCCCAAAGCATCGACAGCGGCAAATCGTCCTTCCACAGGCCAGCCACGTAGGTTAAAGGGTTGAGGGACATGGCGCGGCAAAAGCGTTTCGCAACAGCCGAAATGGCCAGTAAGCGGTCATCGGGGAAAGTGACAGCCGTCCGAGAATATTCCTCAACAAGGTCATACCATCGTGCTTTGACATGGCATACATCACCCGAATCCGGGCACAGCCCGGTACCCTTGTTCGAATGCAGAGCCGCGGCGCACGGCACGCCTTTTGGCAGAACTTCTGATGCCAATAGCAATCGACACTCCCAGAATAATTGGTCTTTGGCAAAGTGCACGACACGTGGCGCAAGGGTCCGTTCCTGGAATACCCAGCCGCGGCTGTTCAATGGCGCATCCCCCTTACGGAGGAACCACCGCTCGGGAAAGGCCGTCAGGTCCACGCACTCTTGATTCTCGGGAATCTGCACGGTTGATCTGCTTGGGTTCGTGCGGAGCAGTTCTCGAGTAAACACTAGCCCTTGACTGCTCTGCGCCTCGACCGCGGATATGTTTAGCATCGAATTGATATAGATTTCATCCATCTGCATAATCTCTGACGTTTTTTCCTGATGATCGTCCTGCTTGATACATAGAGCATCGATCCAGATGTAGCGAAATCCCAAGGCCCTGGTAACGTGTATGGCGTGCCGGAATACTGATGCACTCTCAGACTTCAAACATACGGAGCTATATCGCCGGTGAGCAGAAGGGACGTTTTGGCCGTGAGTAGGATACTTGGAGGACTACCCCATCTATGGCTTAGGGTCAAGTACATGGTATCTGGTTGCAGAGACTGTGCCGCTGAAACGATGCGGACGTCGTGACAATTGTCAAGGCTGAGGCGATTGAACTCAGCCAGCCCAATTGCGCTCAATGGCTGACGGCCAGGTCCAGTTGGCGCGACGTCTATTAGTCTCAGAGGGAGCCTGCCTACAGCGTTGCGATTGGTGCAGCCGTGATGAGATGAGACACAGCCAAGCATCCAGTCTCTCAGACAATCCAATGTTTGCAGAGTCCATGTGGAAGCTGACTCCAGGGTTTGAACATTCCCATATGTAGCTGGAACGACGGGTGTCAGTGAGACTCTTGGGTGTATCTCGGGTTTTGCGCATAAAGGCTGGCTTCATTCCATGCTGTATCCTCAAGGTGTCCCCGTACTGCACTTCAGTGTGCAGTCTTCCTCTGGGCAGCCCAACTAGCTGCAGAGTCGCGGCGCGCGAATCATGCCTAGCTTCGGACACCAGCAGGACGAGCAACTCCTCGGAGCAAAGAGGCGCTGAAATCCGTGACACATGTGCGACTAGCAGCGAGCACAGATGACAGCTCGAAGAGGATGCATTAGCAATCAATCGTGATTGACATTCCGTGTCAAGAGCCGTCATTAAAGGTTTCCGGTTTCAGACAGGAGCAAGCAGCGTTGCTGCATGGCGCAGAATCTGGACACAGTCTCTACAGACACTTTGAGATTGTGCCTGCGCCATGGTGTCGTTTGGGGCGACGACAGGCGCGCCAAGGGGAGAGTCTGATGATTTATGTCCTAGTGCGGTCTGACAGGGGATTTTCTAGGAAATGAGGATTTGTTAGACCGTCATCAAAATATAGAATGAGTAGACTTTTGCTTAGGCGGCAGAAACTGCAAACAGACATTGTTTTGATGCCGAAGTATTCGTTTCAGGACATCAGGAGTGTTTGGCGAAGCGCCGTGGCGCATCACACCGCGCGATTTCGTCACCAGCTGGCGCGACCGCATCGACTTCCCCGAGACGGCTGTGAGCGCGGCCGACGATCTTGGGGCAGTGCGCACCGCGTTTGCCAATTACTTGCGCAAGGTGTATTCGACCGGGTGGCCGGCCTGGTCGTCGGGCGGCCATTTGGCTATATTTCAGATGAAGCGAAGAAGGAATATACGTAAGGTAAGGCGAGTGTTTTGTGCGACGCTCGCCATGGACTTGTTGCCGACAAACGATTTCTATTATTGTTCAATGTGAACATCGGGTACACGACCCCGATGGTCGTCCTGCCTTTCGATGCACTGGACTCGAAAGGAGGCGTGTTTGCGGTAGTAAAACAGGGGTAGAAGTTGCATCAAGATATACAGCGTTGAAGACGACATGCTACTGCAGCATACCGCACATTTGTGCGCTGAGCCTTGCGGCTTGGCCGAGCGTGGTAGGCCGTGGGACGCATGTATCTGTGGCTGAACAGCGAACAAGATGGGTCAGCCTCGCGACGAGAACTCGACTGCTCCATACACCCACTGAGTTTAAACAAGTAGAAGACCTTGTTCCATGAACGGCGCGTCAGATCTCGGCTCTGTATTGTATCACGGAGAATAAACTAACAAAGGCTGCGGTGGCGCTGGTCGTTGCCGGATTTGCTGCCGGGCCATCTCCGGCATCACCACGCCCAGGGCCTTCTGCTCAGCTTATGAGAATGCGCACATCAGAGTCCCCGCGTTAAAGTTTTGAGCCAAAGTGTTTAGCATCGGCTCTGCTCGAGGTCCAGCAGATGCTGCGGCGAGTACGACAGCACGACGGACACGCCCGGCTTGACCAGCAGCACCCATCATCTCAAAGGGCACAAACCGTCAGCGACTGAATGGCGGAGAAAATAGGTACACCAGGTACGGAAGACCGAAGAAATATAGATTCAAGGTAAAGCATACTGTGATTACGTTGCTGGAGAGTCGCATGACGCTGGGTGCAAAAGACTTCGCGGCGTGGACGGGATTTAACAGCGGTGTTTGATTTGATATGCGGACATTCTCCGCAGAATTAAAACTTGCGACCAGTAAACATTTCTTTGACGAGATTGCCACCAGAGTTGCTGCTCACAGACAGGCAGATGGAAACCCACTATCAAGCTTGACATTGTGAGTAGCCAGTCGAGGCAGCTGTTCAGACGAACAAACTGTGCTGGTGAATGACCATCTTTAGCGCTGCTGCTCAAGAAAACCCATCGTTGAGCCGAAGTATGTCGTGTCAAGTGGGTGACATTGCATCGACATGTAACGTTCTAGCCAAGTCGCATCAGGCCGCGGAGATGAACCCGTGGTCGCTCGCGACGGCGCTTGAGAGACTGGATATAGAGATACGCCTCATAGTGCAGCAAAGATAGCGGCCACCTGCGAGCTTTTGCCCTGATGAGCGGACATTCTCCAGGGTTGATGCGCTCAGCAGACACTACAGGGTCCATCCTAAGCTGAAATGCCAGGGGGTAAGCACAAGTGCAAGCTCTGCAATGAAGAGCCGGGAACGTTCTTCTGGAGAATAGGGACATTGGCCGGGCCCCTTGGCGAAATTAGCAAGTCGAAGCTCTCGGAGACCACAGAAAGGCGTTTCCGGGTAGGTCTGAGGTCTGCACCACTACTCGTGAACGCAGATCTTGCTCGATTGCCCTTGGCCAGATTAAAGACCTGATCGCGGAGAGCCCCGCGAGACCCTTCTCAAGAGATCAGCGCAGCCATCGTTCAGCCGCACATTACTTCCCACACAGGCCTTAGAAGGCCAAGTCTTGTATCGTCAGTCTAGCAAAGGATCTACGCCGGATGGACGGTCGGAAGATGTCGTGGCCTCTTACGGGCTGCTCCCGATCGGGCTCGGGGACACGAAGATATCCGGCCGGTGACAGGCTCTGGGACGTGACGACAGCCAAACCTTTCTACCGCCTGTTCTTTGTGCCGCACCGAGCGCAGTATTCGAGGGAGAATGGTAAGAATACAGACTGGTTTCATGCAGTTGCATATTGGATGTTACGGAAAGCCGGGGTCCTCTGCCCCGAAACGACTCTCCTGCTACTAATGACATAGGTCTGCATAGAGGCGGAGGAGACGTTGCGTGTGATATCAGCTTCGCAGGCCATAAGAGGCTTGCATGGCGGAGCTAGCCACCGCAGCGCAGCGCAATAGGCAGAAGATGTCGGGCTGTCACATTGAGGAGATGCACTAATTGAACGAGGATTGTATGCAGACATGTATCTGTAGAATATGATGGTGAAGTGCTCCCTCGGTCATCTCGTTGGATCCAAGATGGCAACTAGTGGTGTGCATCACAATCGTGTTCTCGCGTTGCTGTTTGCAACGCAATAGCAGCTATGGCGCCACCGACTGTCGTGACAAGTAAGTAGTTCATCCGAGGTACGTCGCATCCGGTACCGGAAGACAGATTGCCGCGGTCAGCCCTGCAAATCGAGGCCAATTGCATCAAGCAAGGTAAGCAGGCTATATGCTCCCATCAGCTGCGACAAAGAGGCCAGGCGGGGTGTAAAGGAGGGGAAATCAAGCGGTAGGAAGGGATCTACCCGTTCAGCTGCCAATGTCGTTGGGAGTGCGGTGGACAGGGGACGATCATTGGACAATTGAGTTTGACAAGACTTTTCAAGGGTGGTTTGCCACATGCATGGTGAGCCCTGATTTTGGCAACCCTGAAAAGGCAACGACGCGTGCTTTCTGGACCCCTCTAAACGCCACTTGTTGATGTGTCGTGTAAGAGAAAACAGCCCACCTACCATCCGACAGACTTTAGAGAGAGCATGTGCTTGACACTCCTGTTGCCCCAGAGCTACTTGAAGAGAGAATAAGATAAATAGACCAAGTGAAATGTCGAAGGATAATTTGTCGACATTCCTTTTCTCGTTGCATGCAAAACATGACGGCAAGGGTACCACGATTCTGACATGTGAAGGTGGATGGACATGGTGTCTTGAACCAGCATGATCCACAGTAAATTAGGTGAGCCCGATTTGGATTTGCCAGGCGAGGCGACATTTGATGGCAAGATGGATCCTCAGAAGCCGTCTCCGCGAGCGACAGGGCATTGAAAATTTGACGCCTGGCCTGATCGAAACCCGGTCGTGCTGTTATTTGACGCTTGCAAGGGATAGTCTTTGTCGGACAGGGGGGAAAAGATCCGGTCGCCGAGAATGGCATGCGACGCCGCATTTAGCCAAGCCTTTTGACAGCGATGGAGAAAAATTGTAATGCCCGAGATACAAGACTCCGCGGCTAGGAACGGAGTTTTTCCCTTGACGCGTTTTGTTCTCTTGTGGAAGCAGGCGTTCCACCATGTGCGCAGGCTGGACGCAGTAATTCTTTGCTGTCCTCATTTCGGCCGGCCGATGCCATCTCGGCGCGCCAGTGGGTTTCGACCGGGTGGCGTTCTCTAAAAAAAAATGGCCGAAGTTTTATGTAGTAGGAGAGAGGAAAAAGGCTCAGGGGTGTTGTACGTAATTACTGGCAACGTCCCGGAGGAGCGCCGGCCGTGGCGATCAAATGGGCGGCGGCTGCTCAGGCTCAACCAGGGCAGGCTTGGCTGTGCAGCTTCGCCTCGGAATATCCCTGCATGGCAGGATAGCAGGATTGTCATGGTAAATATGTGGTGAGCAATTTCGCCATATTGAACCAGGCTGCCATGTCAGTATTACTGTTCCGATTGCTTTTCGTAAACAGAGTTTACACTAGCATCCAATAGCTAGAGCTTACTGGTTTGCCTGTCCAAGGTGCCGCCGAATGCAACATGGAGGAATGGATTTCGCTGCTTGCAAACGAAACAGCGACTGAATTAGCTCTGATCGGACAGCGGTGACGCGAGGCAAGCAAGATGGGAGCGGGTGCTGAGACAAGCCCGCGGTGTAGCGCAAGATAGGAGGCTCGGTGATGGTAGTCCGGCAAGTGGTTGTCGGTATGGTGTTATCGCAGCGCGCGCGCACACACACCATACGGTCCAGGTTCATACTTTATGGCTTGGCTTTGGTACATTACTATGCTTATCACTGCAAGCCACACACGAGCCAGCGGCATGAAGTCATATCATGGTGCAGCGTTTTGGCCGTATCGACGTAACAATTACGCTGATTGCCCACACCAACCGTCAAATAAGCAGGGCAGGTTAGCGGAGCTGCTTCGCAGCAATGCTGTCTGCGGCGCTATATAAGATAGGTGCCCGTAGGCGATACGGACAGCGAAATGTGCCAGACATTCTGGGGCAGCTCGTGTATGTGTTGTATCGGTGCGTAATGGCCGCAGTGCAACGGTCGAAATCGTTAACAGGAGGTATATGTGCCGTGCGTGCGTGCGTGTACATATGCTCGACTCTTGTTTCGGCATTGCCCGATAATTTCTCGTGCGGGATAAGGCTTCCGCCATCGATATAGTCACGACATGGCCTTGGGGCGAGTGGCTTATGCGGACAAAGGTACCAGCCACCATGGGCCCTCGCATCCAGGAGCCATATGGCAGCCGGTATCGTGGCCGCAGCGGTTGGGCGAGAGGAGAGCTCGTAAGCGTGGTGGCAGGAGAAGATGGAGGCAGACGGTGGATCCTGACGCCAGAAAAAGGAGCAAGAGCAGCTGCGAAGGGCTTGTTAGACTCGAGTTGGCTTGGCTGTGCTGTGTGCAACATACTAGCGTCAAGATATGGAGCGTAGCGTTGGAGGTAGATTAGATGTTTGGATGAATCAGAGGGAGCTGCTGGCAGAGACAACAGGGTGGCACGGGTGCTTTGGGTGGGCAGAAGCTTTCACATGCCAGAATCGCAAGCGTGTCCCAGAATGGTGTGGGTGGCGGGCGGGCCAATCAGCGTTCTGGATTGGCCCACCGGCTTCTCTGCCCGCGAGCTGGCAGCGACAAACGGACGCTGCCAGCTGGCGGCCCGTTTGCACCTGCAGGGTTGGGGCGCCTGGGACCATAGAAAAACAGCATGCTAGTGAATTAGAGCGCAAGTGCGGCCGCACTAGGCAACAAGACCAAGATAATAAAAAAAGATAAAACAGAAGTAATGCAGCGGCGCAGGCTGCTTAATGGTGGCCACTATCACATGCGTGGCGCCTACCAAGACGTAACCATCCCTGCTCGAAATCAAGAAAACGGTCTTGCACCCATCGACGAGTCAGAAGTAGATAAAGACCTGCCGCGTGCATCCTCTTCTGCTTTGCGCGCTCCTTCTTGCTGCTCTCGTTATTTCCTCCATCATCCAGTATTGCTCGAATTCAACGAGATCAAAACACCCCTCATCCACCACTACTACAACAATACCACCACACTCTACAATGGCTGTCGCTCAAGTCAACGGCAACGTCGAGAGCTCTGCTCCTCAGTCTGCCTTTATCCAGGTACGTCTCGGGTTGCCATCCACCACAGTGTTTGCGGCAATCGCCAGCTAACACAGTTTTGCAGCACCTCCTCAACTACCCCCTCATCTCCGACAGCGTCAACACCGTCTCCAACACGGTCCACTCCAACACGTACGCCCAGCGCTCGCTTCAGCTCGGCGACTCTGCCTACAAGACGTTTGCCGCTCCCTTCCTGCCCTACTTTGCCAAGCCCTACCAGTTTGTCTCGCCGTACGTGCAGCGCGCCGACTCGCTCGGCGAGCAGACGCTGACGCGCATCGACGAGCGCTTCCCCATTGTCAAGAAGCCCACGGCCGAGCTCTACAGCGACGCCAAGGCCCTCGTCTTCCTGCCCTACAACAAGAGCCTCGAGGGCCGCGACCACGTCTTTGACGTCTACAACGCCGAGGCCAAGAAGCAGTCGGAGAAGGGCTACCTGGGCCAGGGCAAGGCCGCCGTCGCCACCATTTTCCAGGTCAGCAACGAGACGCTCGCCCTCGCCAGCAGCTACGTCGCCGTCAAGAAGGCCGAGGTCACCAAGGAGGTCAAGGAAAAGATTAACCAGTAATCGTCCGGCAATTTCCTTCTCTTCATGTGACATGATCGCCCACTGTGGCAATCTTGGATTTTCTTGTCATGGCGTTTTTGTGAATTTGGCCTGATGGAATGCGACACCGTGTCGAGCCACAAACCCCCACTCCCTGTCTGGTAGTTACACATTACATCACGGCGCCTTGGTCTGGGAATTATACCTCCTTCATCTTTGCTTCCTTCCTTTTTCTTGGTTCAAAAAAACCTCGGGTTCATCGGGCAAACAGTGCTTGCCGTCGTTGATTGGTTCTCGTCCTTCTTTTGTGGCTACCCTCTTTTGCAGCTCAGGAGCAATCTGCTGCTCTGACTAGTCTTGGACGTGCGCGCACGCGGTCTGGAGAACATGACTGCTCGGCTCGAACACTGGCGCAAAACGCATTTGGTCTATTTGTTTATTCTTTCTCGTTTCAAATTGCATGAAATGGCGATGACTTGGGATGACTCAATAAAGCGAGCTACCGATTGGACGTGTTTTTATCTTCAATAGACTTTACTTTTCTTATGCCCTTTATGAAGACATGTGATGTCGGAATGTGACTGCAACTGGGCATTTAATTAGCCCACTAAATTTATTGCGTCAGCGACCGTTGCGATAACAGCGGTTTCGAGTCAGTGCCTCGCATACAGCCGTTTATCAATTGAGCCTTTATTTTTTTTTCTCGATGGCATGTGAAGATGGATTATTAGTGCGACGGGTATTTCTTTTTTCTTTGGTCTCGACGCAGATGGCTCGTGAGCCCGTGCTGATGCTCCGTGCGAACCCGCGCCGCCCCGAATTCCTGGTCCCAGTCACGGCCAGTCTCACAGGCATCGAGGACCCTAATTGTACGCCTCCCTAGCGCCTTTCGGCTCCGAGGCCGCCCAGGGGTCGCCGACTCGCTGATTTTTTTTTTCCCAAGTCGCCACCGTCGAGCCGAGGCGGTACATATTTCTTGTTTCAGGATAAGAGCATAAAAAACAAGGCTGTCGAGCTGCGCATGATAATCATGCCACGATAGATTCTATTATTGATAGGGCAAACCTTTACTGGCTGTGCCTGAAGGGTGGCTGTTGTGGAAAGAAGCTGTTTGCCGCCTCTTGGTAGAGACGTCCATGCTGTCCGTGTTGTGAAGCACAGGAGCATACTGAAAGCAACAAGACAACTAGAGCGACTAATTACTAGCTACATCATTAGCTGCATGTTTTTAACGTTTACTTTTGCATGGTATATCCTTTTGCATTGCCGCTCATAAAAGGGAGAGGCTGTAGTGAAGGGGGGTAGGCGATCAGCAGTCTCCGGGTCCAGGTGGTACTCGTGATACTTGCGCAGCTACAGCCTACTGTCGATGCTTGACAGCAACAAGACGACAAGTGGTTTGCACTAGCAGCGGATATCTGGAAGTAGGCAAGTATTTCGCATTATCTGCGGAGATCTGTGAGGACGCAAGTGTAGCATAATCGTCTTCGACAGGCTGCTACCAGCCGCTAATACCCTGTACACGTTGTACGCCATTTCCCTGCTCATGACCGTCGGCGCATCGCCTGTTGATGGATGTAAATAGTCCGCCTGGACCGGCGACGGATCCTGCATCTTCCTATCCAATTAAGCAACTCTGCATTCAATGCACGAATCTCTGGGACGTTGTGGTGTCAGTATGCCGCTATGGCTCCAGATTAAGGTCTTCTTCAGCCTTGCACTGATTCCTAATTACACTTTTCAGAATTTAGCACAAACTATGCAATTAGATCGCGCCAACACTATCCTGTTGAAACTCGGGACCGGGACGTGCGGGGCAAGTTCACACAGCTATCGACATCTCAGCCCTTGGAGTTGTTTGACTTCTACCTGCAGTCTTGCGTCATCAAACAATAAATGTAAAATCACATGAGCATAAATCTCATACTTCTGCCACGGTGTTCCTGATTCATGATGCCGGCTCCAAGTCAAATGTATATCGGTATGGAAGCTGCGATACATGTCCAAGGGAGGCCAGTTGATGTAATTGGTGTGCCAGCAGAGCAAACTTGTAAAGACGGGTCGGAAATCGGGATGGAACATATTTGGTATCGACTTTTTGCCTCATCGTCGCTGAAATGTCCCCTTTACCTTGGTGTTTTATACTGACTGCGTTACTCCGCGCCCTTATGGCCCTTGTCCACTTTGCTCGCCAGCAATTATTTTCATTCCGAGCTTTCCACCGTTTCTTACGGTATTTTCGCGGGGATTCCATAAACATCCTACTGTGCCAATGAATCTCTGCAAGCTACAGAGAGCCGACCTATCCGAGGGGTGCTGCAACAGTGCCGTATCTTTGTTGACGACGCGTCACAGAGTCACATTGCTTACATCTCCCAAGGCGTCAGCGAACGTGCTAAAGTGCAATGTATGGATTATTGGTGCTAAGGATCTATTTGAATGTGAATCAGAAAGTCGGCCCATTCTGTCGGTCCATGAAAAAACCGTGCGGATCATACGCCGACTGAATGGCCATGAGCCGTGCCCGGTTCTGTTCGCCATAGCTCTTGAGCACCGGTTGAGTATCCAGCGCATCATTCATAAAGACAGGGTTATAACTGAAAAAAGAACTTGTTAGCGACCACATGACATGTAAAGACTAGGCCTGCGTACCTGATGGTTTCCAAATCGCCGCTCTTGTAGTTTGTCGGATAAATGTCCGCGTACTTTTGCGCATGCAAGTCGTGCGCATCCTGCACCATGGCCTTGATCCAGTCCGTGCAGACGCCGTCGCAGAGGGGATTCGCCCACGCCAGGTCGTACTCGATCCAGACGCGGTCGCCGTGGTCCGGGTCCACGCCGAGCGCGTTGCCGCCGTGGCGGTCCCGGGACGCCTGCGCAATCAGCCGCGGCATCGGTTGCACGGCAAAGGCAAAGATTGTAAAATCAAGCAAATCAAAGACCGCCGCGTCGGCCGCCTTCTTCCCCACCAGCTCCCAGTGGTCGACAAGAAAGTCAGTCATGTTGTCGACGGGCATGGCCGGGAACGAGTTGACGCCGATGCGGAACCGCAGGCCCTTCATGTCGCCGGCAATGATTTCCCTGCTGAGGCTCTCAAAGGTGCGCACGCCCGTGTCGTCGCCGAGGTGCTTGATGGCGAGGAAGGCGTCAAAGACGCCGGCGGGGACGGTGACGCCGTCGTAGAAAAAGGTGACGAGGATGACGGGCACGCTGATGGCAACGACGCCGGCAAAGTCAAAGGTCGGGATGATGGCCGCCTTGGGGTCCGTGTTCTCCGACGTGAAGCGCGCCACGGCGTTGAGCACCGCCCTGTGCTTGTCCGCGGTGTAGGTGCGCACGCCGCCCCAGATCTGGCCTTTGACGCCGACCTCGAAAACCTCCAATTGTTCATTTTGGTGACGACGGCGTAGCGGTTGCCGCCGCCGCACAGCGCAAAGTATAGATCCGGGTTGGATGTGGCGTTTGCTTGTGCAATGGTGCCGTTGGCGAGGACCGTCTCAAAGTTGAGAACATTGTCGCAGGCAAATCCCTAAATGGTGTGAGCTTGATTTATTGCTGAATGAGCTGCAAAGCTTCATTGTAATACAAAGATGGCAAGATGAAAATATAGAATGGCAGCAATATACATTTGTAAAAAAAAAAATACACGAACAACAAAAGCTAGACCGACCGGCAGTCACTTACATGCTGCGCAGAGAGGTAGGAGAGGCCACCGCCGAGAATGAGACCTGTCGTGCCCACATCGCCGAGGCGGCCGCCCGTGACCGTCTTGCCGAGGGGCTGCAGAGTGCCGTACACATCTTCCCATTTGCACCCCGCGCCAATCTCGACCGTGCTGCCGTCCTCCGAGGGCGTGGCCGTCTGGAAGTTGGGCCGAAACGCCACCAGGACGCCGCCGCCGCCGACGCTGGAGAAGCCCAGGTTAGGATTGTGCCCGCCAGCCTTGAGCGCAAACCGGACCGACTCGTGCCGGTTGAGCGTCTGCACGGCAAAGGCCACCTCTTCCGTCGTGGACGGGAAGAAGGCGCAGGCGGCGCGGTTCAGGCTGTTGGCGGCGTTCCAGTAGTCGAGGTTGGCCGCGTTGTACTTGCTGGCGTGGAGCACGGTGTGGATGCCGTACGGGCCGAGGGGATCCCAGACGAGCTTGCCGGGGTACCGTTGGAGGAGGGCATCGCAAACCGCCTTGGTGTCGTTGGAGGGCCGGTAGCTCCCGGCGTGGATGCTCGAGACGAACAAGGCCAAAACCGGCAGAATGGCCGCAAAGAGACGCGCCATGGCTACGACGCAAAGGTGCTCCGGAAGGTATAATGGGCAAGACAATGTATAGAAGTGGCGTCCGATGTGGAAAAGGGCCCGTCTGCATGCTGCAATACTCGACGTCTTATATACATGCTATAGAGGAAAAGAGATAGGGCGGAACGGCATTGGGGAGCGACGGCATAGATGTCGATCAGCCAGGGTCTCGCAGAGAATTGTATAGGCTCACCGCTAGGAAAGGAAAAGGACGGATGTAGATGACCTCAACGGAAAGCTAAGCTACTTGGAAGTTCTATGGCCCCTCCAAGGAAACTCCACAGCGGGAATCATGAGATTGCCCAGGTTGTGGTTGTAAGCTGCGGCTTGACAACCACGACTTGCATTTTTGTTTTGCTTTTTTTCTCAGTGTTCTGGGCACCACTTACACCAACGGCCCCATTATAGGTCCAGCCTTATCTGGAACGGTACTGACCGTACGAGCTGTTGCCTCTGATGCTCCTCGGGAAAACAAGCCTGCTGGTCGTAAAGTTGGTGTTCCTTTCCCCAGACTCTTCGTGGAGCCGTCCGTGTCACCCACTTGCCAGTAGGAAGTTGTCCCGTCGTCCGAGCCCGTGCTTACAGGCCCGGCATATATGTGACATCCATGAGCAATATAGAAAATACGCGGAACTGGCGCCCCCTGCTCGGAAAATTTACATCTTGTTTTTGCGATTGGGCTTTCATGCACGAATGACATGAGTCCCGCTAATTACAACGTGCTTTGACTTTTCGTCCCATGATCAGCTGAGCAGCCAGGGCCTTGTGAACTTCCTCATTGTGCTCATATCGTCTCTTTCTTGAGCAGAAGAATTCCACTGCAAAAGTATTTGAATACCTGCGGACACTGGTAGTACCTCAACCGCTGTAATGCTTCATCTTGGACCACGCGCCGATACACTTCGCTAGTGTGTTCCGTTGGGGCATCCAATGCGGACTCCTCAGCTCGGCTCGTTCACACCTGGGCGCTGCCGATTCCGAGGCATGGCAGGGGTTCACATGTCTTTTCATAGACGGGGACCAGCATAATACTAGGCAGGCAAAAGGCCTACTGGCAAAAATAGGCACGAAAAGTTGCTGCGCTTTTACATCGGCGAAAATGAAGATGCGCGTGGCTTTGCACAAATGGGTCCATTGTGCACCGGAATTAACAGTATCCGGCGCGTGGCTGCATATGAATGCACAACTCCAGTGCAGGATCGGGATAGCGGGGTTGCCGAGTCGTCCAGCTCGCTTGCACAACTGAGACAAAAGCAAGGGTCCGTACGATGGTGTTTGGCTATTTACAGCCTACATGCTTCTTGACGAGGCAAGGGTGCGCGACGGGAACTACTGGAGACAGTCCTGGTGTGTCTGGTTCGGGCGCGCGCAAGAGGCGTTGAGGCGTTCTCTCTAGACCCAACACATGATGCTATTTTGAACTTCCAGACCAAGACAATGCGCTCCCACTAATGCATAGATCTATCGAAGCACCATTCAAATATTTAATCTCTCGGAATAGGAATCTCTTGCGTCGAACAGTGGATTCCGCCGCCATAAAAAGGCAGCTCGTAAATATACACTGGCTCAATCTCCCGCCGAGGATACAAGTCTTGAATCATCTTGAGCGCGGCCTTGTCCGCCTTTTTATCGCCAAACTGCGGGAAAATGACGCCATCATTGACCACCAGGTAATTCACATACGTCAGCGATGGGTAGTCTTCCTTGCCGCTCTCAATCGCCTTGCGCGCCCGCCGGCCAATGTCGAGCTTGCCCAGGTCCGCCTCGCCGACCTCTGTGACGTGGAACCGCCGGCCGCGCGCATCCGTCGTGCTGGCGAGGATGTCACAGGCCTCTTGGTACATTTGCACAAACGCGTCTCCCTTATCGTTGGTGCTGCTCGGCCGGCTCAGCAGTACCTTGCCCGGCGCCACGAAGCGCACCAAGCCGTCGACGTGGCCGTCGGTAATGTCGAGGCGGCGGCGGCCCGGCAGCCAGATAATCTTTTCCACGCCGAGGGTACGTTGGAGCTCTTCTTCCATCTGCGCCTTGCTCCGGCCTGGGTTGCGGTTGTCGATGAGCACGGAGCTCTCGGTGATGAGCAGCGTGCCGTCGCCGTCGACCTCGAGCGAGCCGCCCTCGGTGACGAGCGACGACGGCACGACGGGGATGTTCTTAGCGGCGGCAATGATGCGCGCGAGCGAGTTGCTGGTGCCCGTCGGGTACTTGCTGCCCCAGCCGTTAAAGTTAAAGTCGACGGCGTGGAGCGTGGCGTGTCGGTCGTCGTCATTCACCACAAACGTCGGCGCCATATCGCGCATCCACAGATCGAGCTTGGGGTAGCCCTCGATGGGGAGCAGCGTGATGTTTTTGGAGCGCTTGAAGCGTGACTCGGCATCTGCAAGGCGCTCCGGTGTGACGACGAGCGTGACGGGCTCAAACAGCGCCACGGCTTCCGCAATGGTGGTAATGTCCTTGGTCACGTCCTTAAGACCCTGCTTGTCGTCGAGGTAGGCGTCGTTGGCGGCGGCCGGCCAGGCCATGATGACACCGGACTGTCGGTCCCATTCCGCGGGGCGGAAGAAGCTCGAGGTTGCAAGATGGGCCATGATAACTATCTTTAACCGTACTGTCAGTATCGGACTGGAGGAGATAACCTAGGGCTCTGCTATTATTTTGTGTGGTTTTCTGGCTGCCCTGTCCAGCAACCTTTTGTACTTTAATTAACACTATAAACTAGATGAGCCTAAATCTTCTCGGAGGCCGCTTCTGGTCCGCAGTCGGCACAAAAGACCAAGACCGCCTAGATGCGGAGGCTGAGCCATGGAAACGAATGTTAAGGTTTTCGTCCCAACACGCTAGCTCTCGCTTCTCACAAGGCGCAGCGGCGGACAGTCTCGAGACTAACCGTGAGGCTAGTGGGAATAGTGGTTGGTATTGCCAAGTATATCGACAACTTCTACACGGAAAGTAATGTCAACTTTGCCATTGATTTGCCTATTTCCCCACCGAAAGTACAAACTTAGTATAGCTTGCGTATTCTGGTTCTCGATGAACAAGGTGTACTGCAGGTAAGCCAAGTCTGTTGTCAAAATGAGCATTTTCTTCAAAACAATACTGACAAGGAAACGCTGTATGCACTGCCTGTAGCATCTGATCCAATGCGCAATACTTTCGCCTGGCCGGAGAAGACGGCTGGCGATATGGTGAAAGCGGCGTCTGTGTCCGCCCGTGTCCACCTGCTAATAGTCATAACAGATGCGACCTGCGCGACGCGACACAGGACAGCCAGCTTGACGCCGTTCTTGGCCGCGACGCGATGCCTGCTACTTTACATGCGCAGGAGACCACCGAATCGCTGCGCCTCTCGAGGCCATCCCTCGCAAGCCGTAACCATGTCCGTGCTCACTGCGGATGCACCCACGCAGCCGACTAGCTAGAAGCTGCTACGCGATCAGCTCAAGCTCTTCAGACGATGTCGACATAATTGTGGCACAGCGCACGACATCCGGGGGCTAGGCTATCAAAGTGCCCAAATCAGCCCCAGTCCGCTTCGTGGCCGCGCAAGGCAGTTCAACGCAGCTGAAGATGATTGACGGAAAGCTCTGTGTTCAGTTCACAGTGCGCAGCTTCCTGGCTGTGTTGATGATGCTCGAAAGCGCACCTAGCTGCACACTGCAGCTTGTTGCAGACAACGATAGATAATGTCGAGCCGCCGGGGTACGCAGCAGCTGGCACGCGTGTTACACCGAGTCGGCGGCTATCATCGCATCGGAGCAGGGTAATGCTTGGAGCCCGCCCGCTTACGCCATGTTCCCTTTTAAATCAGCGTTGTGAGTATAAGAATGGATGATTATTCGATTTAGAAAAGTACTCCATCAGGATGCCAATATACAACAGAAGTTACGGGCCGGCCGCCAGAATGATTGCGGCTGCCACATACATAACAATAGCAACTAGATACTAGTGAAGAGGGGAACAGAGAGAGTAGCTGTTACAGCACAGCCTAGAGGACTAGGAGGCCTGACATCTGTCAGTGCAACTATCGGGGGAGAAAAGTGCGTTGGCCTGGGCAATAATATCGGCAAAGCCCTGGGCCTGATCCTTGGCAATGTCCTGGGCATCGACGGGCACCTTGGACACGACAGCGTCGATAAGCTTACTGCTTCTGTCGTGGAGGGGGTAATTGATCTCGTAGGCAAGCACCTTGCAGAGATGATTATCCTCAAAAAGGTCGAGCTTGCTCTTGAGTCCGTCCACAAGTGATTCGGCGTGCTTCTTTAGCTCGTCAATAGGTGGTAAAAGGCCAACGGCATCCTCGAGGGTGAGGTTGGCGGTGGCCACGACAGTCTGGGCGCCTGCGTCAAAGATTGACAGGAGACTGTGGTAGGCGTTGAACAGGCAAGTAAAGTCTGTCGTCCATGCCTGAACATTGGCGTCCAGATTGTCGATGCCAGTTTGGACGTTGGCGAGGACCCCGGTCAAGCTGGCGAGGTCTCGAGGGAAAAGAGCAGACTGCGCGCTGGCAGCGGCGGCAAATAGGAAAATGGGGCTTGAAAGACGCATTTTGACTTGGATCCTGCGATTACGGCCAATGAAAGTGAAAAGAAGAAAAAATAGCGCACTGGGCGTTTGTGCTGTTTACTTGACGTGATTGACACCCATCATGACAGTACATTGCTGATTATATACAAGTCATACCACAGGAGGGGTTAGAGTTGACCAGCGACGTGCCGAGGGCAGAGGTAACCTCACAGGGGGCAAGACTACGCATGTCAGGACGCGAAAATCGAGCCCGCTAATCAAAATGAGGGGCGGAAGGGTTTTGCGTTGCTGAAAGCACCGACGACGAAGACATGTGTGCTCAATTCCAGCGTTCTGTGGTAACGCACGGCCGCTGCCTAATTACCTCCACCACAGCCCTTCCGTGGGACTATTGTTGACGAAAAACAAAACACACGATATGAAAATTATGAAAACGCACGCACGCAGTTCATGACCAGGCGAGACACGACAGCAGGGTCTGCTGGTAGACTGCCAAGGGACAGCAGCTACAACAACTAGACCAACGTCGGCCACTCAAGTCAGGTTACCCGATCGCCTCTGATTCTGCCCCGAGGCTCCCTGGCGCCAACATTCTACATGGATGGATTTACATACAGTCCCCAGAACCTTGGCAGTACTGTCCGCGATAATCTCCCCTAGGTCTAAACAAGAAATGCTGTGCTGGGCCTTTTGCGATGAGAACTCCGAGTGATCCAAGATGGACAATCCGGTGTAAGCCGCGACACTAAATATGCACGATGCACAATTCATGCACAACTTCGTTTGCCGCGCTAAGCCGAAATGGCACAAACGCCGCGGTGCTCGGCGAGAAACCCGACATCTGCCACCGACATGAAGTCCTGCACAATTGACCCCGCGCACTCCCGTTCATTCGTCCGTGATCAGCATCTCACAATCCTTCGGCGACTTCCCGTACTCTCGGGAATCTGTATCTTCAAGTGCCTTGCGGCAGCGTGCAGCAGCAGGGCCCCGCTAGCACGACTGTCGGTCGGAAACGCAGCGGTGTCGTCGCGCAGCGGGCCAGCATCAGCACCACCTCACATTCTGGTGCGGCACCACCCAGTCTTATAGTCCATTTTCATCTAATATCTCGCTCGGAATGCCGGGACCTGGCAGCGGCGGCCCTGCGTCGGCAACAGCGCAAAACCAGGAGGCCACGAGTGGACCACCGACGATTACACGCAAGATTACCGCGTGCGTCGCGTGTCGCAAGCAAAAGGTAGCGTGCCACTGTCGTCATTTCTTGCGGTCGAATCTTGAATCATTTGTACTTACCAAAGGGCAGATAAAATGTCATATGAAAGATGCGCAACCACCTTGCACACGCTGCAAGAAACGTGGGCTGCCATGTACCGTCAATCGCAGCCTGCAGATGCTGCTTGAGAATGACAATGTGTAAGAGGCCATCGTAATTTATTTGCACATCGGCCAGCAACTAACAAACCTTACAGATGGAAAGGTCGAATGGAGCGGAGGATTGACCGCATCGAAGCTGTTCTTCGCGCTGGCGCTGCGGGAGGCGCCGACAATGCAGAAATCATGCGTCTACTCGATGCCGACCAAGACAGTGCCGACGATACCACCATGGTCGCGGAGGCCGCGGATGACACGACAATGATGTCCGAAGAGCCACAACATCACGGCGCCCAACAAGAGCCTCTCAGGGAACCCAATCCTACCGGAAACAACTGGAACATTGTCATGGACCTCGACTCCGGCCCTGGCTCACTTCCTGGCTTTTACATCTCCCAAGGAGAGTCGCAGCCGCGCCGCGCCAACTGCAGCGACATAATATCGCGTGGCATCATCACTCTTGAAGCCGCTCAGAGCTACTTTGACGCGTACCAGACGAGGCTGGATCACTTTCCTTATCGCATCCTTGGCGACATGGAAATGCGGACCCTCGAATATGCGCGTTCCTCCTCACCACTGCTCGTCGCCGCCGTGTCCACCGTCGGGGCACTGCATCTCGCCTCTCCCGACTATCAATCCTGCTGCGCAGCGTTCCTCTCGCAATGCGCTTCACAAACATTCTCCAAGGATGTCACCATTGACGATATTCGTGCGCTCTGCATTGGCGCGTTCTGGCTGGGCGAAGTGGCCTGGACACTGGTAGGCACCGCCGTGCGCATGGCTACGGAGCTGCACTTGCACAAGAGCTTCTTCAAAGCTCTCCACGGAGACAAGAAGGCATATCTCCACGCCCGACTGTACTACCTCGTGTATATCTGCGATCATCACTTTAGCATTCCGTTTGGACGCCCGCCGCTGACGCGACAGTGTGAGGCAATCCGCAGCGTGAGAAAGTTTCTCGACTTTCCCCACACAACCGAAGACGATGCGCGACTGGTCAGTCATGTTCTGCGCTGGACCGTGTTATCGGAAGCCGTGGACTCCTTTGGTGTGGATGTCAATCGGCCTTTAGGCGACGCTGACCTGCCTGCCCTGCGACGTTACAACATCAACATGGACACGCTTCGTGCAGAATGGATGGAGCGGTTTGCGCCAAATCCGCATATTGGCAATTACCCCCGCAAAGGAGTTGCGCTACAATATCACTTTTCCAAGCTGTATCTCTGCTCGCATGCGTTTCGAGGCAGTGCGACCAGAGCAGCACGCATGCAGACGCAGTCCGCCGAAGTCATGATGGAGCTGGATGAGATTGCCAACGGTGCTGTCCGAGCAGCCATGTCGATTCTGCGCTCGGTCAACGCGGACGAGGAATTGCAGTCCTTTTTTGACGGGCTGCCCATTTATTTTGGCACCATGCTCGCCTTCTCGATTGTATTCCTCCTCAAAGTTTCCTCCAAGTACTCAAGCTTTATCCAAGTGAACAGCAGCGAGATTCTGCCTCTCATCTCGGAGACGGTGACGGCGCTGGAAAAGGTCACGTCCAAGATGCACCGCCGACACTTGCTCGTGAGCATGACCAAAGGCATGCGCGGACTGGTGCAGAAGATGAAATTGCAAGAGGCACCTGGGCCTCTTCCCGCCGCTGCAACGAATACAGCCAACGCGCAGCCCTCGATGCAGGATCCCACGCTGAGTATGGCGGCCGACGGCAGCGATGTTCTCGGCATATTTGGGGAGTCGCCGAATAACTTTTTCATGGGCACGTATGACTTCTTGGTCGATCAAGGCGACTTTGCGGAATTCCTTTAGCCGCGAACTTGTACAATACTGCGGTTTGATCGCAGAAAATGATGCATCCTCGAGACGAATAACGACATGTGAATTGAGCCACGCTTTGAATATCGGCCCCGCCGGGTGGACATGCCGCGCCGGTGGCCGCCCTGAACTGGGCCAGGCCAGAGTTTTTACATTTTTTCTTCCTGGATATATGAGGAAAAGCAATGTTTTACTCGTGTGTAACTATCAGCTGAGTAAGAAGAATCGCTGTCCTTTTAGTGCCTGCGATGGATGCAAGATTCGGCCTTCTCACCGACAGCACGCTAAGGTGGATGACATGGAAGCGAGAGCCTTCCAGCACTCTTCAACCAGGCTTTAAAACACTCCCTTTTGTTGTGCGTCTCGAAGTTCCTTTCTTTCAAGAAGCACATCGAGAATCAAAAGACTTTGTTAATATGTCAAATGCACGATCTGGTTAGTAAAATACTCACTGCATCGTGCACCGCACAGAAGCTGACTCTCGTTTCATAACAGTAACACTCCACTGTAGGACGTATCAGCTGCCTCAAAAGCCAACAGTAATTATCTGCGTTGATGGGTTCGATCCCGAGTACTTGGAGACTGGTATTGCCGCGGGCATCCTCCCCAACATGGCCAAGCTCATGAGCGACGGCTTCCACGCTACCGCCCAATGCTCGATGCCGTCCGTTACAAACGCCAACAACGTGTCCATCATTACCGGCGCGCCGACGTCTGTGCACGGCATCGCTACAAACTACTTTCTCGACCGCGCTACAGGCGAGGAGACGATGATTGTCGACGACTCGCTCGTGCGCGGCTCCACCATCCTGGCCGAGATGGCCGCGCAGGGCGTCCGCGTCGCCGCCATCACGGCCAAGGACAAGCTACGCAAGATATTACAGCGGGGTCTTGACCACTCCAACGCCATTTGCTACTCGACGCAGCTTGCCAGCGACGAGGTGCTGGCGTGGCTGGGTCACGAAGCGCGGCCGGATCAGTACTCGGCCGAGCTGTCCCTGTATGTCCTCGAGGCGGGTGTGAAGCTGCTGCGGGAAGACAAGTCTGATCTGCTGTACCTCACGCTTTCAGACTATGTGCAGCATAAATACGGGCCGCATGAGCCCGAGGCGCAGCAGTTTTTGGCGACGATTGACAAGAGAATCGGCGAGTGTCTCGAGCTAGGCGCCGTGGTGGCCGTCACGGGCGACCACGGCATGAGCGACAAGTCAGACGCAGGCGGAAACCCCGTGGTCTTGTATGTGCAGGACAAGCTAGAAAAGAAGTTTGGATCGGGCTGCGCACGCGTCATCTGTCCCATTGCCGACCCTTTTGTCGTCCACCACGGAGCCCTCGGCGGCTTCGTGCGCGTCTACGTCCCCGAAGCCCACGCGGCGCATGTCCACGCCATGGCCGAGTACATCGGGTCGTTTGACAAGGTGGAGGTGGCGCTACTGAAGGAGGAGGCGGCATCTCGGTTCGAGATGCCGCTGGATCGTGAAGGCGATTTTGTCATTGTGGCCACGGAGAATGCAGTGCTGGGCGCCAAGGAGGCGGAGCATGACCTGTCTGGGCTCAAGGGCCATCGACTTCGTTCCCACGGCGGGCTGTCGGAACAAAACATTCCGCTGCTCCTTTCAGTTCCGCTAAAGAATGCGGGAGGTAAAGGTCGGGAGTGGAAGAATTATGATATTTTTGATATAGCACTGAACAGTCAGTAGAATGGAAATACATTACTAGTCAAAAATACCTATCGTTGCTTGTAAGCGCAGTTTGCAGCCGGAGCCCAGAGGGCGGTCAGGACGTGCCATTTGCCCAACAAGCCCAAAGTCATGTACGTGTAACATGCGCCTTGAGAACTTTCAGGGCACCATCGGAAAGATGCTGCCTGGCTGCGGGCACAATTGTTTGCCCGCATCATCATTTGCTGCTGGCAGAGTACGTTAGGGGGCTACAAGGTGCCAGCCAAAGCCAGCGGTTGAACGTCACAAACATCAGTACTTACACATCCTCAGAGATGGTCAAAGCCATGATAATATATCTTAAAATGTAGAATCTTAGGGATACAAAAACCTAGTTGCTTAGTATTATTTTCGCATTTTTTTTGTCCATTTCTTTTCCTCGCTGAATTAACATAATCATTATTCAGTATGCTAACCTATCAGTGGTGTTGGTGGGCGACCGCCAGCTTTTTCTGCCACCCGCTTGGGCGACTGCCTTTCGTGACTGTCTTAATACTGCAAACACCCGCCTCGCCACACCACTCCTGTTTCATGGCAGCTTGTCAGCTGGACGCCATGTCTTGCCCTGCAGGCCAGTATCCGAGATGCTCTATACGCCTCTGCCCTAACCACAGGCCAGCGCTCACCCGTTCCCAGTGCACATCGTGACCAAGGGCGAACGTCAAGGTCGCAGTTGCTGGCGGGGTCGTCGGTGCGCAGCGCGGGATCGAGGAGCAGGACGGCCGAGGTCCTCAGACCGTGAACAGCGCTTTGTCAAACTGCCGGACTCTTTCCAAATCCTCTCGACTGTCAATCGAAACACCAGAATCAGTCTCCACAACACATACGGCTATGCTGTAGCCATACCACAAGATGCGCAATTGCTCTAGCGACTCGACCTTTTCCAACTGCGACGGCTCCCAGCTGTCATACCGCCTCAGAAAACCCGCCCGGTAGGCGTATATGCCGACGTGGCGTAGATGTATTCCTGTTGAGCCTGGCCGATTCGATAGAGTTTGGTCACGATCAAATGGGATCGACGCACGCGAAAAATACAAGGCTCTCCCATGTCGATCCAGCACCGTTTTGACAACATTCGGATCGGTCGCGTCTCGTTCATTGTAAATCGGCACGGCAATTGTGGCTACCTCGGCTGCGCTGGATGCTAGGAACTGCGCCAGGCGGTCAATGAGGGCTGGGGGGATGAGCGGCTCGTCACCTTGCACATTGACAATGATTTCGTCGTCGGCGAAAGCAAAGCAGTCGACAACCTCTGCGAGCCTTGATGTGCCGCTTTCGTGGCATGAAGCAGTCATGCACACTTCGGCACCCGCCTTTCGGCACACGTCGGCGATGCCATCGTGGTCTGTCGCGACAAATGTTCGATTTGCCTTGGAGACAAGACTCCTTGCTACAACATGTTCCACCATGGACTTGTTGTGTATGGTTTCGAGTGGTTTTCCTGGTAGTCTGGAAGACCCGAACCGAGACGGGATAACGACGGTAAACTGCATTGTGTCGGGCGGGTTTCGTCTATCGTAGGCTGAAGCGACTGTGGTGCTTGGGTCGCGGATCCTGCAGTCTTTATGGAAGCGGGGTTTCTCGATGTTGTCTCGGTCTGTGTCACTGCACGCAGCAATTCATGAGCTGGCCTGAGACTGGGATTGTAGAGGACTAAGGAAGGTCTACCTGTCTTGGCATGTTTCTCCCGTAGTTGCGAGGGCCCTTTCCATCGTTGCACCGTCAAGGTTGGATAACCTGGTCAATACACAACACACCTTTGGTGACTGCGTCCAACGTTTCTACCCAGCCCTCCATATCCGCTGCTCGCGTCTTTCCTGGGCTTCGAAAATCATATTCCTTTTTTAATTAAAGAAAACCTTGTTCTCATGTCTAGGTCGAACCGCGAAAGCAGGGCGCTCGGGTCCTGGACGCAAAAGCCCAATGCGTATCCTGTCCACTACAAAAATCAGCAACGCGCGGAAACTATCCTCGAAGAACTCGCAACTCTGCCACCGCTTGTTTCCTTGGAAGAGATCTGTTCCTTGAAATCACAACTGAAGCAGGTTTCCGAGGGGGCCAAATTCATGATTCAATGTGGAGACTGCGCAGAACTCTTTGAATACTGCGCCGAGAAATCTATATCGCAGAGGCTGGCTCTGATTATTCGACTCGGCCTCATATTCAGCTCCATTACAGGGACGCCCACCATCCTACTGGGTCGTATGGCTGGCCAGTACGGGAAGCCACGCACTACTTTGACGGAAACCATAAATGGCCAGCAGCTCCCCAAGTTCTATGGTGACAACATCAACGGTGCCAGCCACGATTTGAGAGAACCAGATCCAGAAAGACTAGCTGAGGCATACAAAAGATCTAGCCTCACCATCAACTGCATGCGCACAATTATTGCCAGCAAAAGTCCCGAGTTTGTTGAGCTTGTACAGCGCGGCTTCACGGACGAGCGAGCGGCGGAAAGGCGGTGTCAGAAAAGTACCTGCGCCGCGCCATGCCTTCCTGCTGTGTTCACAAGCCACGAAGCACTTTTCCTCCACTATGAGCAGTCACTCACAAGATCGCGACAACTGACATCGGTTCAAGAGATGGGTAATACGTGCTCTGTTGACTACAACGGTTCCGCGCATTTCATATGGATCGGTGATAAGACGAGGCAGTTGGGCGGACCTCACGTCGAGTATGTCCGAGGATTGAGTAATCCTGTCGGGGTCAAACTCGGCCCAGATGCCGACCCCGACGAGCTTTGCACCCTTCTCAGCCTTATCAATACAGATTTCGAGCGTGGAAAGGTTGTGCTTATCACCAGGCTTGGGGCGGACAAGGTGGCTGCGAAACTCGAACCGCTGATCCGCGCAGTCCAAAAGTCCGGCCAGCCTGTAGTCTGGCAGTGTGACCCGATGCATGGAAACACCTGGACGACGGAAAACAATGTCAAAACTCGATCCTTCGCAGACATGCTGGCGGAGCTTGTCGCGACAATCGACACCCATGCAGCAGCGGGATCCCGGCTGGGCGGCCTTCATTTGGAGACGTCAAGCAACGACATAGTGGAATGCATTGGCGGACCTGGGCAGCCAGCCACCGTTGAACTTGGGCCACTGTACGAGACAAAGTGTGACCCTCGGCTCAATGCCGTCCAGGCTGAGAGTCTTGTGGAGCAGGCCGCGAAGCATTATAAGAGAACTGGAATGGCAGGTCGAGCTGGGCCTCGAATTTAACGTTCCTACGACAAGGATTGCAAGGTTAGAGCGATACTTTGTTTTCAGCCAACTATCGAGACATGATATCAACACTCGCACTTGTCACCCTTCCATTACCTCCAAATGCCTTTAAATTTATTTCCATTGTAGAAAAATACGCAAGGAGAACGATGCTTGACCGCTGTCTCACAGTCTTGACAGTGGCTTTTTTGCCGAGTTGTTCTCCCACAGCATCCCAATGCTGCGGCCAGGGTGGTTTCGGGGAAATACATTGCCAAGCTCACTGCCGTGCCGACACCTTGCAACAGAAATAATCAGTGCGTCACCCAAAGCCAGAGCAGCCAGAACGGAGGCAGTGGGGGCAGGTGAGACCGCTGGGACATGATCCTCTCCCACCGCTACCAGGACCAGAATCTGGTGCTTGCGAGCTTTGGCGGACGGCTCGCACCGGGTACCGCATATGACAATGATGCGCACAGCGCGGTGGATATGTCTGAGCAGAGTCTCCAGCTCAGGCGTCCTGCCGGAATTCGTAATCATCAGCATCACGACCTTTGGTCCAAGCAAGCCCAGATCCCCATGAAGGGCTTCGGTTGGATGCAAGAAGGAAGATGCCAGTCCGAAGCTGTTGCAAGTTGCCACCAGCTTTCGGGCAATGATGCCGGACTTTCCAACGCCAGTGATGACAATCTTGCCGCCTGCTCGAGTTGTGTGGAGAATAATCTCGACTGATTGTGAACGCGCTTTTCTTAGTTTGGAGTTTTTCGTGTAGCTGTTGTGCAGTTGCCGGAGACAGTGGTGTGCCGATGAAAGCACTTCCAATGCTGGCCCGTGTTGCCATACGCCGTCTTTCCATACTCGTCCATGGTGTCTTTTTGTATTAGAAAAGTAATCCGGATGACACTTGCCTTGCAGACACGGGCAACGGCCTCGGTAAAAAAAATTCCGACTCGCTTTTAACATCTGTTATCAGGCTAAATTTGAATGCGGGCACAGTTCAAACACAATATCGCCACGGCTGCCAAAGACGCGAGCGTTGTGCAAGGTGTAGTAGCTGTCTAAAGCAGCAGAAAAGGAAAATGGCATTAACGATGGGCTACTAAGTAGCGAAAAGTCTGGTTGCAAAGGGTTTCGCTCCGCTTTCAGCCGACGTGAAAGCAAAAGCTTAACAACGTATGCTTGTTCTTTCTCTAGTGCAGGTATTCGACCTCCAGTACTCCATAGTATATGACCAAATAGTCCATCACCTCATGCAGCGTATAAGCTGAAAGTGTGTCGCCATATGCTGGTACAGTTTTGCGAGACAATTTTGTTTTGCTTTTGTGATACACTGCGAAGCCCAGAAAGGAAGCTGGCTTATCGTTAAACCAAAACTTCATCGGCGGGATCCAGGCGGGATGTTGTGAGATCGTCTCAGACCTCTGTGCAAGGGCTCACTTGACGGCTCCCAAAGGCGAGTTTGCAAAGACAGTCTCAGATCAGCCAGCCACAAAGCGAGCCGCCGCTTCTTGTATTCTCGCATAGACTTTTGGAATCCTGCTAGCACCTATCCTCATTGCACCATAGCCAGTAGAATGGAAGCCCAGTTACTTGTCAGAAGTGTCGTGGCTTGCAACCGCAGTTTTGCTGCTAAGAGAGGGCAATCGGGACGTGGCACTTGCAACACTTAGGCGAAGATTTCCTGCTCCAAGGGAACTTGGAAAGCACAATCATGGCAAAGGACGATAATGTTTCTACCAAAGCACAACGTTGTATAACGTGCTGTTGCCGGGCGCCTATATTTCTCCTTTAGCACTGCCTTTGTCGCAGCACAACCCGCACTTGTCCACGACTGCCAAACTTGAAAACGACGTTGCATATCAGCCTGGTCAGCTGGTTCGGTAACAAGATACAGAATCTAATGCCAGTGCCATACCAAAGTCGTCTTTCCGACCAGAAAATTAGAGTACTAGAGGTGCACCATGGGTCAGGCTCAGACACTGTCAAGACCTGGCTGATTCCGACCAATCTCGCTACCTATCCCGCCTCTGAAGCTATATCGTATGTGTAGGGATACGGGACTATCAAATGTTCCATCCGCTACAATGGCGTCAAGACTACCATCACGCAAACTCTTTACGCGGCCGTGTTGCAGTTGCGACTGCCGCACGAGCCGCGACTCGCATGGGTCGATGCGGTTTGCATCAACCAACTTGACGTTGTGGAACGCATCCAATAGGTGTCGGTGATGCATCGCATATTCAGCCAAGCCTCTACGGCTGTCGTCTGGCTCGGCCGCGATGGCGGAGATGAGCTGCATCGCGCGGGCGCGGCGATGAACTCCATCTACAAGCGCTGTGCTGAACATGCCGCGGTCCGGAACTTGGGTTTGGCCCAACTGAGCTTTTCGCATTTGGATTCCGTCACCATTGTCGATGATACTTCTCCAGACGACTCATTCGACAGCGAAACGTGGCTGGCCTTGTCTCGGTTCTTTTCACGGCCTTGGTTCCAGAGGGTCTGGTTCGTGCAGGAAATCATCCTTGCAGATGCAATAGTCTCTTTCTTCGCTTCAACACACGTATACGAAGTAAGAGGAAAATACCCGGTAATGACGAAACGCTGTCGCGACGGGGAACTTGAAGCCAAAAATAGTTCCGCCCGCTCAAGGTTGAGAATGTCGACGAGGGTGGAGGAAGACGTGGCCATGGCATTTGGTTGTTTGCAAATACCATCACACTGTGGTACATGAATAAAAATCAGTCAATTGACACGTTTGACGCTGACCTGCATATTGTTGTGCAAGTGGTGTGCCAATATTTTGCGCCAGTCGAACTCTACCATCGGAGAGAGAATAGTGAAAGGGTCGAGCGTACACTTGACACTGCGGCGGATGAAGAGAAAGGCCAGGCTTGATGACAGCGGCAGCGAATAACCCCCGATTCACATGAAAGAAGTACCCAAATAAAACACGTTTATACTATATTGGAAGTAGAGGGAAGGTTGGAGAGACTATGTGGTAATAGTTTCCTCACAGTGTACGAAGATTACACGACGCAATGACAAGTCAACAAGAGAGACTGCAATAGGAAAAGCTGAGACTGGCAAGTCAAAGATTTAAGAGAAACTAAAAAAAAAGGTAGCATGAGCCGTAAACAAAGCAAAGTACTGCACGTCAGCTGCAACATCAATATCGAGATAGAATAAGTAGTCCTGTACTTGTCTGCCACCCATGTTTGTCATATCGGTCACACGTAATCTGTACCCTGGCGGAGCAAGTAGCGGTCGTCGTTCCGGGCTCCTCGGGCCTAACCGAGGCGGGCGGCTCAAAGGTATTGCTGCACTGTAACTGGGTGAGAGGGGACGCGTGGGCCACATCTTGATGTTAGTGCCTCGGCAAGCCGTAGCCGGTCGGTACTTGGGGCGACCCACAGGTCTGGTCACAGGGCTGACCCAGCCAAGTACGCGCTGAGCAACCACTGCAAGATGTTGGTTACCTACAGGTACCTACCTTAGGTAAGGTAGTAAGGTTTAGTAGGTGCCTCGGTGGGTTCTACCAGGTACCTTAGGTAGTTACCTACAATACCTACCTACAAGGCACTGACACCACCACAGCGAGGTTCACTGTTTTGCCATCCTTTTATTCGGCGTTTTTCATTGAATGGCTTCATGATAATAACAAAAGCATCAAGATCCTATCTTAACCGCAAGCACCGATCTACATACCCATGTATGTATCCAGCTACTGTGGTTGTAGCACGTCCTCCAGCACTACTCGGTGACGTTGGCGGCCGCGTGCCAGACCCATGCCGCTCTTAGCGTGCGGCCATGACAACATCGCCCGCTGCCTTGCACGTCTCAGTGCATCTGCGGCGTGCCCATCTCCTCATCTCTCCGCCACCCCCAACAATCCATCCACGCCACCTTTGACATCAACACCTCCTCCACTGTATGGCCTCGACTTCCACTGCTCACTTATAGAGCATCGCGGCCATCAAAATAAAATCATGTCCTCGACGTGCCCCTCTGCCGGCAGGCTGACGGCTGCCCTGCTCTGGTCCTGGCTGGCCCTCGCGCCGACGCCGGCTCTTGCCCACCTCAACGCCCAACCCGACGCCGCCGACATTCTCTTGCCCCCAGCTCCTGTCCTGCCCGGCGAGCATGAGACACCGCAGCCCGGCGAACATGTCTTTAGCCTCCGACAAATCTTCCATCACGGCACCAACCTGCACCCTGGCCTGCATCGGAAGCGCGACGTCACCCATGATGACTCCGACGTCTTCCTCGCCGCCGAGGATGGCTTTGGCCGGCAAACCCTGCCCAAGCTCAAGGCCCGCAGCCGCGTCGATACCATAGAGCGACTTCGCGACCGCAGGCCATCTGCCGTCGACCCTCTCGTGACTCAGTCGCGGCGCCACGGCATCATGGCCGTCATGGATGCCTCGGCCTGGACCATGGACTCTGTCCTGTCGCCCGATATTACCGACAAAGAATCCGTCCTCGCCATGGCCTACATGACGGCCGATGCCTATGTCGCGGACGAATCTCAGCCCGACTGGGAAGAGATTGGCGCTCCCTTTAATAAAACACTCGACTTTGGATGGGAGAGCGACGGTCTGCGCGGCCACATCTTTGCCGACGAAAACAACTCGACAGTCGTTATCGGTCTCAAAGGCACCACCGCTGCCGTATTCGATGGCGACGGCACCACAACCAACGATAAGACAAATGACAATTTATACTTTAGCTGCTGCTGCGCCCAGCAGGGCCAGTGGACCTGGCACCAGGTCTGCGACTGTGCCTCGGGAACCTACCAGTGCAACAACACTTGTGTCACCCAGGCTCTGTGGGAGGAGAACCGATACTACACCGCAGTCAAGGAGCTCTACCACAACGTCACTGAAATATATCCCAAATCCCAAATCTGGCTCACTGGTCACTCGCTCGGTGGCGGAATGACGTCTCTGCTTGGCCTCACTTATGGTCTGCCTGCCGTCACTTTTGAGGCAGTGCCCGACGCACTAGCTGCATCTCGCCTGGGTCTTCCCATGCCGCCAGGATACCATACAAAGTCGCCCCAGATGCGAGAATACACAGGCACATATCATTTCGGCCACACTGCCGATCCCGTCTACATGGGCAGCTGCAACGGTGCCACAGCCTCGTGCTCCTTTGCCGGCTATGCGCTCGAGACGCAGTGTCACACAGGCTACGAGTGCGTCTACGATGTTGTCGCCGATAAGGGCTGGCGCGTCGGCATCGGCACGCACAAGATCCGCAACGTCATTAGCGATGTCTTGCTCAAGTATGACGAGGTACCCAAGTGCGAAAAAACACCCGAGTGCCGCGACTGCGCCCAGTGGAAAATGTACGAGAGCAACGGCACCGAGACTACTACGACACCGCCCACGTCGACGTCAACGCGCACCAGAACCCGCACGTCGACTTGCAAGACGCCCGGCTGGTGGGGCTGCCTCGATGAGACGACGACAGAACCGCCAACGCCTCCCCCGACCACCACTACCACGACATCTACGTGCAAGACTCCCGGCTGGTTCGGGTGCAAGGATAAGACTACCGCTACCGAGACAACCACTACAAGCTGCGAGTCCCCAGGTAGATTCTGGGGCTGCAACGACCCTACAGAGACCACCTCGCTGGCCACGAGCACCCCGACCATGACCATTACCACACCACCCGTGACCTTTACTCCTACGCCTACGTCCACCACTGCTAGCTCTACAAGTACGCCGGTTCCTGACAAGGGCAAATGCTTACGTCGCAGCTGGCTGGGTATCTGCAAAGAGTGGGAGAATGATGAATCGGCACAGAGGGAGGAATTGATCGAGCTGTAAACGTTGCAGAACATATTATATATAGACAGACCACCATGGCTGAGATACCAGCATGCCATACTGCACCATTTTGGCAACTTTTGGTTGCTTTCCATTTACAGCCCGCTTGGATAGACAAAGAGCGGGCACTTGCGTTACTGTAAATGCGCTGACGGCGTTGGGATACTGGACAGATTTTGATTGGCATTACATAGCGTGCGCTTTGGAGAGGACCTTGCTCACACCCCTCTTTCGCTTTTTTTTTTCTTTTTGTCATGAGTGATTAGACAGATTGGCGTTTTGAATATACCTTGAACTACTTTCAGCCTCAGCCATGTACAGTTCCAGTCGGTTGGTAAGCTTGTGTCGGTTTGCCGGCGAGCATGCCTAGGCAAGTGTCCTACGTAGAGCGACATTGCAAGGTTGCCCTTGAACACACATCCGGATATTTGGCGTTGCCTTTATGCTACTATCTATTGCTTGCGTGGTCTTGACAGCTTATCCAGGACGAAAATGGAGGTGCACAGGCTCTCTACCAATGGTACTCGACCTGGTTTTTTTCACTTTGTAATGGTAAACTGCATTACGCGACGCACGTTGATTGGGTGGGATTTCGTCACTGCCGTAGTTCTACGGCCAGCCTGTCTGGTGTAAAACGGAAACCCTCGGCGGCTTCACTGACCCCGAAGCTGGCGCGACAATGCCTGCACCGTAGCCTCGAGGGCTACTTTGTCTGCGCCGAGGATCCTATCCACCGAGCCATCGGCAGCGACCTTGACTGAGCTGCGGGGTTTGAAGCCCTCCACGGCAACGCCTCGCGGCGCGCCGTCGCGAAAGAAGCCAAATGTCGGCATCGCTGAGATGTTGTATCGCTGAGCCACATTCCTGACATGGTCGACGTTGACCTTGACGAACGCGAGCTGGCCATTGAAGGCGTGTTCTTCTGCTAATTTTGAAAAGATGGGCGCAATGGCGCGGCACGGAGGACACCAATCCGCGTAAAAGTCCACCACCACGGCGGTGGTGGAGGCGAGAACGGCATCGAGCTCAGCAGCCTCGCTGATTTTGACGACTTTTTCCGACGTCTCGGGGATAGGCGAGCGATTTTTGAGTAGGGACTATTGCACTAGTCAGTATCACGGACCATTTTCTCTTTAGAAAAGAAAAATTGCCAGGTCTGTGTGCGGAGAGCGGGAAATGCTGCTGAGCGGACGATGGTGGCTAGGCGTTGGCTGACAACCAGCGGGAGTATCTATTCACAAATGAGAAGAACTCACCGGCCCGATCAAAAAAATAATCGTGAGTGCCACGAGGATCCATGATAGAGTATCCATTCTGCTGTGGACAGGTTGGCTGGTCGGCAAGAAGCGATGGGTGTGAGAGTTGTTGGGAGGAAGTGCAGCGGCTGGATGCAGTGGAAGCCTCAGCATTCAACCTGTCAGCACGTGACCCTTACAACAGCGGTGCCTTTTTGCAATATTGACGGAAAATTATACTAATTTGCACAATCGCCTCAGTTGCTACTTGGCTTTGTACATAGCTACTACTATGTGGAATTGATACATGTGCTTCAGCGACCGCGATGCCACTTTCGTGGACTGGCCCTTCTGTGTGCTAGTGGCCGATTCCGGCAATACAGATATGTACCTAATCAGCAACAGCCCGGGATGCCGCCTGGTATCATGCCTTTGATGTGTTGAATTATCATCCAATATATACGATGGTTCCAAGTACTATGAAATTTCTTCAGCAGAAACCAGCCGCGGAGGGTAGTGATGAGCTCCACGTCGGCAGGTATACACAGCACCGTCGGATGCCAAACTCCGAACCTACCCTGGATACTTTTACAGTGCGACTAGTGCGTGGGCGTTCATCTATTATGAGCAGTTACAATTTGCCCGCTTGATTTGTCCAAGAAAAGTCTACACTAGTCAGCCGTGGGTAAGTCTGACATTTGTACATTGTGTATTCGACATGGATTCCGCGAGTATAATTGCCCGATGTTGTGGCTTCCTCTGCCCTGCCACGCGATGGTATACGCGGCAGCCACGCCTCTTCATCAAGCACCGTGCAATTTGAAGTCAAATAAATCTGTTACGTAAAAGTACCACACTTTGAAAATAATTGATTGATTGGTTTATTGATTCATATCGCCAAAAAGACTCAGATGATTTATTTTAATTTGGTCAAGGTCTGAAGAATAGACCGATGAGCTGAAGAAAGACATGTATGCTAAACATGTAACATATCCTCCTTCATGTCCAGTTGTACATGAGCATTATCAATGAAACTATGCACAGATACTATTGATTTTTGTTACGTCGGCAGGTGGCAGGTTGGTCGCTGTCCTCAACGCCGCTCCGTGGCGTTGACGGGCGTCCGAGACATAGTCAAGCTGTTTCTCAAAGCTCTGGTCGCCCGATCGATGAGCACCCCACTGCCCAATTCTAGCATACCTCGCTGTGGTGCTGCTGTTGAGACCTTGAGGACTGCCAAGACATGGATCGGGTTTGTTACTTGGCGTGCCGACCAAAGATGCTACATCGAGTCAGCCTACTCCGCCGAGGGCAAGAAAAGAATTGACATTGCACTTACTTGTGGAAAGCCTGTCCTATAAAGCCCTGCTTGGCGTGCTGGTCGTGGATGCTGTTGCGTCGGGCCGTGTTCTCTGGGGTGTGGCGTTGCTGGGCCATGCCTGCAATGCCGTGCTGCACGCCAGTATTCTATATACTTGTCAGTAGGGATGGCGGAGTTTGACGTCTGCAGACTATTTACACTGGTCTTGGGCTGCAATTCTGCAAGATTTTCGGGTGTTTTGCCGTCGGAACTCATGTTTACTTCAATGCGTGATTGTTGTGTACCTGCAGCAGACTTTTGTGCACGGCGAAGCACCTCTGCATATATAGTACCATGGCAAAAAAGAGAGATCCGTGACTTGGATCCAGAAATCCATATCGGGAAATCGGCAATGGGGATTGATCCAGGCTAGCATCTGGATGTGATGACCAATCGCAAAGTCAATGCTAGTGTGATGAGCGCGTCGATTACACTAACTGCCCATCGCCCGCTATTCAATAACGTCATGGGAGTCTGTCGAGAGCCGGACGCAGCAACGAAGCCGCAAGTCAAAACATAAGTTCGATTTCCACCTAGCCATCCCGCAATTAAAATCGAAACTACCGGCAGCGCTCTCTCCCAACAAAACGGCATTTCCCCACGACGCCCCAATGACGCGCAGAAGCCACCGGCGGGCGGGCTCGCGGCAGCACACTTTATAATCCGTGAGCCAGTCTTGCGCGTTTCATGAACAGGGTCATCCTTTGCAAAACTCAAATTCCCATCACACAAAATCGTTTGAAAATGAATACTCTTCGCTCCTGCCGACCGCTGGTCCGCCAAGCCGCCTCCCTCGCCCAGCGCCGCCTCGTCGCCTCGGACGCGTCCACGCTGTACACGGTTACGGCCACGACGCAGGGCGCGCGCGGCGGCCAGATTGACGGCAGCGAGGGCTTCCACTCGGCGTACGCCATGCCCCGGGCGCTCGGCGGGCCCGGCGGCGCGCAGCGGACCAACCCCGAGGAGCTGCTCGCCGCGGGCTACAGCAACTGCTTCCAGGTGGCCATGAACCTGGCCGCCAACAGCGTCAAGGTGCGCCTGCCGCGCAAGATGGAGGACTGCCAGGTCAAGGCCACGGTGCGGCTGGTTGGCGACATTCGCGCCATGGACATGGGCTTCAAGGTCGGCCTCGAGGTCCGCGTCCGGGGCATCGAGCAGGCCGAGCTGGAAAAGGTGGTGCAAAGGGCAAAGGAGATTTGTCCATATCACCGCGCGACGCACGCGGCGGTGGAGACGGACATTCAAGTCTTTAGCATCCAGTGAGGGGGGGTTGACGGATGCTGCGAATTGGTAGAGGTCATGACGAGAGCCGATCGATTGAGCCTCTGCATGGGCGGATAGGTGGTGACTACGGCCACGCAAGCACTTGGGCTGGACCACGTCTGGATGCTGTATATGTTTATACTACAACCCTCTTGGTCGCGATGAAGGGATTACTTGGTCTTTTACATCACCGGTTTAGATGAATCGCCGGTGGCCATCATCAAAAGCCAATCTCGAATGCGAATTTTACCCTATGGACCGGCTTATGTTCTTTTTTTTAAACCATCTTTTTCAACTTGCCGATTCATTCATCTTCCCTGTATGTCCATGTTTTCCAGGTACTTGTCCTGAAATCATGGTCGCCGCCCTGTTTCTTCCCAGCCTGCGTAGCCCCGTGTCAATCAGCCCTACGTCTCGTTCATCGTGAAGCGATCGGAACATTTCCATAGCGCTCCACCAGTCACGAAAGTGACCAATTCCACGCATGTAAGCCGTCGGGCCTGGACTTTACCTGAGAGCTATCCCAAAACAATGACATGGCCGTTCCAAATGCTCGGTAAATGCGGTTCCATTTTATGGCATCCGCGGAACGAATCGAAATGCCCGACGCCGGCGCAGTGGCTAGGCGCTGAGTGAAACATCATGGCAAGATTTCCCTCCAAAGATATCATCAAAGTCAACCATCGGTGAATAGCGGTAAAATCAATCCGAGATGTGCAATGTTGGTTATTCATGCGCCGTCAGCTTTGCCCGGAAGGGGTAAGCACGACGCCCGGCATTTACTACTCAGATGGCGCTGGCGCTTACGACGAGCTGCGTCGATGCAACCCTGCATGGCCGTCGTTTATGCTCAGCTGCGGCCGCCAAACCATCAATATACGAGTTTGCAATGGCGGAATGAGCACAAAAAGGGTCTTGGCAAATGATCTTTGGGTGCTTGGAGAGAATGTAGATTTCATTGTGCTCTACCTGCCTGGACGGCTGCACGGGCTAGTTCGAGAGAGACTAGGTAGCACAACCGGCGCGGACAGAAATGGAGGAGAGGATACGAGAATTGTCAAGACTCTCTTTTTTTTTTTCCGAAGAAAACCCAAAACGTCGGTGTCGCATACTCTAGAGCGATTCTAGAATAAAGCCCGTGTGGCGGTCGTTTAGATTAGCGGCACCCATCGGCAAGAGATGTGCGGCTCAAAAACCTGCACACCGGGCGGGACTCTCTTTGCCCATTCTCATGTGCGGACGTGGTTGGCCATGAACTGCGCTGAAAAATGCATGGCTTTCAAGCAGTGGTGATTCTCTTCTCCGAGAACATTGCTGTCTGCAACGACGACAGGAACGCCGAGCCCTTCGGATAGTAACAATCATTACCTAGAGATCTGAATTGAAAGACGCCGTGCAAACCGATATCTGAGGAAAATACGGCTGCCTAAAGCTGTACACTGGAGCGTGGGTGCGGTGGTTTTCCAACTCCGTGCGAATGCCGATCCGAGTTTCTGGTCAATCGCAATATCCAACTCTGATGAATGATCTGCCGCAGACCTGGACAGCATTCTTTCTCGCCACTTGGCCCCAATTCAACTGCGAAAGCGTTCACATCGAAGCGTTGTAATCACGATAGGTCGAGTGCTGTGCTCTCTTGATAAGCAGGTACTCAACGTGTAAGCCGATTTCCACCTTCTGGCCCAACGGCCGGCCTCCGCTTCTTCACCACAGCCCTGCTCGGAAATACCACTGTTGGTATTATTAGAAGTAGGACTGCGCCAAGAAAAACAAAATGAAACGACTCGCCTCAAGTGCCCTACCACGCTCGGAAAACGTGGGTGCAGACGATCGTCTGCACCGTGCGGCATCGTGGAACGGGGCTCGTAAGCAGTAAACTGGGATATTGGACGGGTAGTCTCACCCTCCCCGGGCTGCAGATGGCATCGTGTGTCTGTCAAGATTGCCACGCGCTGGATAATGTTTCCATAGTTCTGGCCCAAGCCCAAAAAGGGTAGGTTCTTACGCCCATGCGCCGGTCATATTTTACGAGCGTCGCATGGCCCTCCGTATATATGGCTCGCCTGCCCAGCTCACCCACGCATATCCAATTGAGCCATTCCGCGCCTTCTCTTTTATCTTTCAAAAATCAAGACTTGACTTTCGTGCTGGCCACCAAAGTTGATTTATTACGCACATCATCACAATGAAGGGTTTCTTTGCCGCCGCCACCACCGTGGCCCTCGCCGCCGCCAACCCTCTTGCGCCGCGAGCCATCACCTGCGCGCAGGGCTCCAAGCCTCCCTACGGCGCCCTCACGCACAGCGCCTGCCCGTGCTGGCAGTGGTACCAGATCCAGACGGGCGACGGCGACTGCGGCAAGGTGGCGAGCAAGTTTGGCGTGAGCCGCGCCGACATCATCAAGTGGAACCCGGACGTGAGCACGACGGTGGACGGCACCTTTTACGACTGCATCAATTTTTGGCCGCAGCAGCAGATTTGCGTTGGTAAGGATTTTTTTTTTTGAAAAAAAAAAGGATAGTTGAATCGGAAAAAGACGACTAACATGGCGCGCCTGCAGGTGTCACCCCTCCGAACCCTCTGCCCACGCCGCCGTGCAACGCCGACGCGCCGTACCCGGTGGGCAAGGGCACCGTCTGCGGCTGCAAAAAGTGGTACAATATTCAAAGAGGCGACGACTGCGGTCCCGTGTCGGCCAAGTTTGGCATCTCGTCGGACCAGCTCATCAAGTGGAATCCGTGGCTGCCGATGGATGTCGACGGCACGCACTACCCTTGCATGAACATGTGGCCTGGTGATAACCTCTGTGTTGGTACGATGCTCTACTTCCATTGATGCTTCTTGAACCTGCTGACAAAAGTTTTGATTAGCCGCTTGATTCTGATTTACGACAAAAGTACATATATCCTGCATTGTTTTCAGCGATTTTACAAAGCTACATCTGTATATACACTTCTGGCTGCTGGTTAGGAACGGCCACTTTTTTCCCTTGAGGGAATGGATACTTTAGGCGATTACACACACACACACACACACACACACACACACACACACACACACACACACAACTCTCATAAACAAAAAA